>RJWM01007152.1:0-79773 GCA_004363535.1 Dasyprocta punctata | reverse complement strand
AACCAATGCAATCTGCTTTTGTAATGACGCTTACTGTGACGCTTACTTTGTGGTTTTATGTTTTAAAAACCCTGCCTACCCGACCCTCGGGGTCCTCGGCCGTGATTTGCCTGGGGACCCCACGCGCGTGGAACAATAAAATCCTGCCTTTCGGGAGACCTGCGTTCCTCGGAGTCTTTTCTCGTGACGCGACCTTTCACCACCATTATTTTAGAAACGTTTCAAATTTTAGTGGATTTAATCCTGGCAACTGCTCTTTTCGATGGGTACTATTACCATTCACATTTTTCAGATGAATGAACAGAGGAGTAGACAGGTAATGTTACTTGTAGGGTCTGTACAATCAGAAAAGAAATGCATAAATAAATGAGGCAGGAAAGTTCGTTTAATTAAAAGCACAAAGTGCGAAGAGGATGGAGGTGGGGGGAGCACATCGGTTAAGAAAACTTTTTGAAAAGGGTGAATTTGAGTTCAGTCTTGGTATAATTTCCACAGGAAGGGATAAAATGGGAAATAAATGGGCGTCAGTTATAAGAAGGCAGCAAAGGAGAGCATGTTTGGAAAACAGTTGTTCAGTTTTGCCTAGTATGAGGCCAAATAAGGCAATAATAAAAACTGCTGGTTAGGCCAATGACACAGAATCTAACTTGCTACTGTAACTTAACAGATTGACTCCCGGCATGAATCAGTGTCCACGCTACCGACGAGGAAAGGGAATTGTTTTAAGCAAGACATCTCCCCCAGGAAAATTCTACTTTCCATGTTTTATAGTGTAGGCAATCACGTTCTTGTGTACTTGAATCGCTACTAAAAATTAAAAGAAAAATTAATGCGATAAAAAACCAATAGTATCCCCTCTTCAGAGAGAAGAACTATATTATACAACTCGAATTATTACTTTACATAGTTTTTCTTGTTAAAAATAAAAAGCACACAGCAAAGAAAACCAAATATAAAAGGAAACTAGATTCTCTTCGTATTACCCCAAGTGGTCCCTTAGGAAGAATTTTACTTTCTATCCCCATGACGTTGAACTCTGCTGACCTAGATCAAGTTTTTTCAACCTTAGCAACAGCGTCACTTGGGTTTGGGTATCTTGTCTCGGGAAGTTTTGTGCTTGAAAGGTTGTTAGGATGCTTAGCAGCATCTCCGGCCTCTACCACTAGATGGCAGTAGCACTCAATCGCCAGGCTTCACGCATAGCCTCTGGGAGGGAGGGAATTATCAATTCCAAAACCAGGAATGCTTCCATCAAGAGACATGACAATTTCTCCATTAAGCTTGAATTTGAGACTGTCATTCGGCCCCTTAGGGCTCCTCAGTCCAATGAATCAACAGGTAGGGGAAGGATTTACTATTCTAGCAGGGGTGATTATGTTAACCAGGCTACACAATGAAGTAAAGGAAGAGTATGTCTTGAAAAGAGGCAATTTATTGGGGGAGGGCAGAGCTAAGTAATCCTATGTTAAAGTCAACAGAGAACATTCCCACCACAGGGAGCACTGGGAGTGCCCTAAATGGGTTACCCACCACATAAGGAGCAAGACCAGCTGAGAGCAAAGGGAACATGGCAAAAGGTAGAAAGTAGTCATACAAATACCAGCTATAATCACATGGCCAGTAGCAAATATGCTTGTGATAGGAATATTTCATGCTTCATGAGATATAAATCTGCATACATACGTACATACATATGTGAAAGCAGAATCATGTTACATAACAATGTTTTGGTTGGGGATGAGCTGTATAATTGACAGTGGTTCCATAAGATTGTTAAAGAAGCTGAAAAATTCCTGTCTCCTAATGACATTATTGCTGTTCTGACATCATAGCATAAGGCATTATTTGCATTCCTGGTGATACTGGTGTAAAGAAAGCTACTATGCTTCCAGTTGCCTAAAAATATAGCATATACAATTATGTATAGTATGCAGTTTTGGGGAATGATAACAAATGAATAACCAGTAGGTTTGTGTATTTACTTTTCACCCCCCTACTTAAGTAAAAAAAAAAGGGGGGGGTTGAAATCAGTACACCATGCTATACCAGCAGGAGCCTCATACATCTCGTTATCCCCTCTATAGATTTCTGTAAGTTTATACCATGGTCTTCACCCAGAAGCAAAACTAATACCACATTTCTCAGAATGTAGTCTTGTCATTAGTGATGCATGATTGCATTTACCTGTCTGTCCATTCATTTAAGTTTTCCCTTCTCTCATTCCTCTGCCATCTAATACAGATGATTTTATAGTAGCTAGTTTTTTAACTTACTGAGTTATAAGTTATGAAAGGAGACATGAGCCTAAGCTAAAAGAACAAGGAGAGGAATAAACATCACTCAAAGGTAGAAAAAGAAACCTTTTATTCTTTCTAGGAGAAAAGACTGGTATACCTCTTTTAATTGGGATGGTTTCATCAGGAGAGGCAGAGCTATGATTTTGTTATCATCTTTATCTGGAAGCTCAGTATAGATTAAAGAGGAGCACAAGGATGCCTAGTTGAAAAGTAGATACTTGATGATTTTGAAATTTGTCATCTCGGCTAGGCTGCACTATATTTTGCAGTATTCCTCTCCATATGTTTAGGGAGGGCCATAAAAAATATTTTGCACAGAATTTGGAAGGTAGAAGCAAAATAGCAGCTGTATACTTTTTTTACATTGAGTTGGTCAGTGAGAGGCACTTTACATTGAGTGTGGAGTCACCTGATAACTCACTTTCAACCTCCTCCCAAAGTTGTAAAAGCAGATTTTCATGCAACATTGTACTGAATTGGGCTAATTTATTGTATGGTTTGAGGGTCGCCCAGGGTGCTTCCCACACAGCCTACAACCAGTAGAAATCCTAAAGCAAGCTCTCAGCAATGTCAGTTTATTTGTTTTTGTGGTACTGAGAATTGAACCCAGGGCCTCCCGCAGGCTGAGCAAGCACTCTGCCACTGAGCTACATCCCCATGCCACTTGCTTGGCTATAACAGAGCACCTGAGATTGGGTAATTCATAAAGAACAGACGCTTATTTCTTCATAGTCCTGGAGACTGGGAAGTCCAAGATCAAGAAGCCACCATCTGGTCTCGTGAGGGCCTTCTTGTGTCTTCTCATGGGAGTAGGCAGGAGGGCAAGAGAGAGACAAACTGTGTCCTCACGTGGCAGAGGCACAAAAGAGAGGATCCACTCCTCTAAGCCCCTTTTGTAGGGGGAGGTCTTGTGACCTAAACACCTCCTATAAAGCCCCACCTTTCAACACTGTTGCATTGGGAATTAATTTCCGACACATGAATTTTGGTGGACACATTCATGCTAGTTGATGTCTTGGGCCTGGGGCAGAAGGTAGCTTGGGAGAGTTGTGGGGGGTGAAAAGGAAAATAAAGAAATGGTTCCAATGATGCCCTTGCTTTCTGCAACTTTGTCTTGGACAAATAGTAACCTGTGTTTGGTACAGGTGTCCTTTGGACTAAAGTCAGAGTGGCACAGAACTTTGAACTTGTGAAATACTGAGAAAACTCTGGGAAAGGGGCCAGACAGGCAACCAAAAGAATGCTTTTGTAGCTATAAGAATATGAAAAGGAAAAATTCTTTAGGACAAACACCATTATCAGGAAATGAGACAGTTACTGAATAACTCACTAGAAGACCAAACAAACATTAGACATCTATGCACCTAATAAAAATGTCCTTATGGGAGGCAAAATGTGATACGACTATACAAGAAATGGATAAATCCAACATCGTTTGAAGGATTTCAATTTATTTGATTTGCTTCCTCAAGTAGAAAAGGAAAAATGAACAAAGAATTAGAAAATAAGAAAATAAAGGGAAAACAAAATAAAGGGACAAAGAACAAAGGCCGAAACGAACTGAGTAAGTAAACTGAAGGCAGGGTAGAGTCAATGCTGCAGGGAAACCGGAAGTGCAAAAGACAAAGGACCGATGGAACCCATGGAGCTGGCAAGAAGAACCCTGGCTATGCAGCACCACTCAGCAACAAACTCGCTGCTTTTTTCTTTTTTTTTTTTTTAACAGTTCTCATACATTTTCTAACCCTAACCCTAAAGTGCTACATAAAATTTAGATGCATGAACTTCTTTGGCATCCTCTTTACTCCCCTGACCCTTACTGAGGGCTTGTTTCTGTTCTTTCTAATAAAGCACACACCTAGGTCTATTCCCCCACTGCTTGCTGTTCCATGCTGCCCGTCTGTGCAGCTGCATGCCAGGGAGACAGCCAAGTAGAATCTCAAGACTCAAAACTATCAATGACAAAAAAATTCTTTTAGGGGAACAAATTATCCGTCTATCACAAAATTCTTAGTAAGCCAGGCGTGGTGGTACACGCCTTTAATCCCAGCACTCATGAGGCTGAGGTAGGAGGAGCGTTGTGAGTTCAAGGCTGGCTTGGGCTACAACGTGAGTGCAAGGCCGGCCTGAGCTACACAGTGCAACCCTGCCTCAAAAAACCAGGGCTGGGAGTTTGGCTCAGTGACTTAAGCACCTGTCTGCCAGGCACGAGGTTGTGAGTTCAATTCCTGGTGCCGCAAACAAACAAACAAACAAAAATTTTTAGTAAGTTATGGCTAGACGACAACATATATTCAACCTGAAAGAGTACATATAAAATCCCTAGGCCTCGTCCTAGCTGAGAAGGCTTTGCAAATTGGGAAATAAGTATGTCCTCCAAGTTACTACCCCTTAGCGGTGTAAGGCAGGAAACTAGGGCAGGGCGAAGCTGGCTGGGGAAGAAGGCATGACCCATTAATCACAAAATCCTAGGACACACAGAACAGTTCCCACAGGCCTACATGTGGACTTCTTGTAAGAACTAGAGCAATGGCCTGGATGTGACATCAGCCTGGGGAGTGGGAGAAACAGAAAGGATAGTCATCACTGAGCTTTTTCTCTTGCATAGTGATACACACTTACCCTGTACGAGTAATCCTACTTTGACCCAAACTTGCTTTTTTTTAACCTTTAATACTGCAAATGTGACATTTTGCTACCATTTGTGCTTGTCTTGATTAGTTTTTTGTTCAGGACAGAAAGAACCTACAAAACCACCTCTAGGAGGGAACTCTAGCACTCCAAAACCCAGTAACAGTTGTTGGGGGGAGTTCTAGAACTAGAGATCTTAGTGAGTAAAGAGAAAGAACTTGAAGTCCTAAGGACTGAAAAGAAAAAAAAAATGTTAGTGGTTACTGTGTAGTTTAATGGTAGAACACATGGAAAGCAAGTGCAAGGTCCTGGTTCAATTTCCAGTATGAAACACATAAATAAACTGGGCGTAGTGGCACACAGTTATAATCTCAGCACTTGGGAGGCTGAAGCAGGAGGACTGCCATGAATTCAAGGCCACCCTGGACTACATAGAGCAATCTTGTGTCAAAAACAACAAATATACAAATAAAACACCAAGTGCTTGGTAGCTTGTTATACAGCAATAGAAGACTAATAAAAATATCAAATTTTTAGGACTAAATCTATGAAAGATGAAAGACATCTAGACAAAAAATGAGAGGAATTCAGAATATCTAGATATGAAGATAGTACATATTCATAAAATAAAAGTTACTCCCATGCAACTGTCAGCTTCCAAATCAACCCACAGATCCACTGCATCACTGATTTAAAAAAAAAAAAAAGATTTCTTTTCTTAGAACTTGGTAATTGTAAAAGTTGTATTAAATTCTAAACCGGTATTTCTAAACTGTAGATTAAAATTTAAGAGTAAACAGTTAAACATAGTCATAAGATCTATCAGTTGTTTTCCATTCTGACGTTGTCAGCAACAAGAAATACATAGGTAAAAGAAACACCCTAATGTTTTCTGAAAATACAGCCTGACAACTATACCTTCATTTGTTTGGAGGCAACATTTTAAAGGTATATTTCAATGAATAGGTTTATGTCCTGATTCTTGGATTTGGGGTGTGTATATAAACTTTCCAAGGAATGTCAATAATGCAAATACTCGTGTAAGCTTAAAGTGTATCACTATACAGAGGAAACAGGGATTTCTCCCTTAAATCTCTAAGCTTTTAATCAGGTAGAAAACACATTTGTGAATAAGCAATTGTTTTCTGCCTTTGGATAGGTACAGTAAGTGAAATAGTCATAATAGAGAAAAAAACATGCTCTTCCTCCACACAAAATAGGTCTGTTATTTGCAAGTTTCTTATAAACACATTTTGTACAAATGTGGCATTTGCCTGCAGAATTATCAGTGTACAGGTCATGTCAATGGCCACATTCAACTTTTTAAAAAGTGCAATTTCTTTTCTCCTTTTTGTGCATACATCCAAAACTTTTAATTTCAAGTTTTATCTACTGATTGCAGTTGCTCCTGAATAATTCCATATAAAACGTTAGCAGAACACACTACTAAGCAAAAGCAACCAGATATCTGGGTAGACTAACCATTAAACCCATCATTTTAATAAAAAATGAGGAACTTCCCCTTAGAACTGAGTAATACACTATATTCAATCATTTAAAAATTATTTCAAGCCGGGTGTGGTGGCGCACGCCTTTAATCCCAGCACTTGGAAGGCTGAGGTAGGAGGAGCGTTGTGAGTTCAAGGACGGCTTGGGCTACAACGCGAGTGCAAGGCCGGCCTGAGCTACACAGTGCGACCCTGCCTCAAAAAACCAGGGCCGGGAGTTTGACTCAGTGGCTTATGCGCCTGTCAGGCAGGCGTGAGGTTGTGAGTTTAATCCCCGGTGCTGCAAAAAAATAAAAATAAAAATAAAAATAAATAAAAATTATTTCAGAAGGCCACCTTCTAAGTATAAAGAAATGCAATGCTTCACAGCTTCTATTTCTGAATATTTGCATAGAATTTTACACACAAGCTGGGCGTGGTGGCGCACACCTTTAATCCCAGCACCCGGGAGGCTGAGGTAGGTGGAGCATTGTGAGTTCGAGGCCTGCTTGGGCTACAACGCGAGCGCAAGGCTGGCTTGAGCTACATAGTGCGACCCTGCCTCAAAAAACCAGGGCCGGGAGTTTGGCTCAGTGGCTTAAGCGCCTGCCCTGGCAGGTGTGAGGCTGTGAGTTTGATCCCTGGTGCCGCAAAAAAAAAAAAAAAAAAAGAATTTTACACACAAAAGTCACTCTTGTCATGAAATGTCAAATTTATGTAATTACTTTAATGATTAATTTTACTAAGAAATGGCTGGGTCAATGTAGTATTAAATATCAGAAATTGTTGTATGCCAATCTATTACTTAAAAACAAATGTGAGCACAATCATCATAACATTGAAGAAGAAAAAACATTTGCCTACTCTTTGAGGAACAAAAGCTGTTTTTTGTTTTGTTTTTAAGGGGCATAACCCTGGGTTTTAACAACCCATCCCATATTTTTCTACTGTAAATTTGTACTTCAGCCTAATATTGGCTAGCTGTGTCCCAGTAGCTGTGCCTAGGGGCAAACAGGAAGCAATCTTCGTGCTGACCCACTTGGTGTGTGCGTGTGTGCAAAAGTGTCAAACTTGAATTTTCATCCACATAATGCTCCGTCTAACAGGTTTTACCTATGTTCACCACACCACACTTCTGTGGATGTGACTCATAGTAGCTACGCCCGGAGAAAGCAAAACACCCATCTGAGTATTCATCCACTTGACAGACAAACAGCAAAGGGTGTACAAGAAATCCAAAGCAGCAATAGGTGAGTTTTACCCACGGAATGCTCACTGCTAAATTTCTGTGCATTTAAGATTGTTTTTTTTAAAAAAGTTTTCTTTTGATTTTTCTAGTAGAAGTCGCCTCATTCTGTACAATGGCACATGAGAAACCAGATTTGCAAGTTGTGGAGGAGGTTGAAAGTGAATCATCAGATCTTTCACGCATAGATGACGAAGATGATAATGACTTTGATGTTGGCCATGAGAGCCAAAGTTCCTGTGACAGTGAAATGGAGCAAGAATTGACTGATACAGACACAGGGACTGCAGACTTTCTTGATTCAGACGATGAAGAAAACAGCAATGTGAGTACATATTTGATTAGTAGAAATGGTACAAAATGGTCATGCAATCAAATGGAACAATCCAATGCTGGAACTAGGTCTGAAAATACAGTGAGGATCTTGGCAGGGGTGAAACCTATTGGACAGAATGCCAGTGCTGCCATTCAATGTTGGAAATTGTTTGTAACAGATGAAATGCTACAAGATGTTGTGAAATACACAAATGCTGAAATACAAGTAAAACGTTCTGTATGCACCAATAGCCATACTCAAAAATGTATTTATTATGACACCTCACTAGCTGAATTGAAAGCATTCATAGGTCTTCTATACTTAGCAGGGCTTTCTCATGGTAGTCGCAAGAATGTGAAAGACTTATGGAAAAGTGATGGGTGTGGGCTTGAGGTTTGTAGAATAACGATGACACTGAGGAGATTTGGTTTCCTTCAAAATTGTCTGAGGTTTGATGACAAAACCACTTGCCAAGAAAGAAAAAGAACTGATAATCTGGCTGCTATTCGCTCATGGTTTGAGAGATTTGTGGGCAATTGTCAAGCAATTTACACACCATCTGAATACGTAACTATGGATGAATATCTTGCAGCATTTCATGGTCGCTGTAGCTTCAGGCAATATATTCCAAAAAAACCTTCAAAATATGGCATAAAAATTTACGCCCTTGTGGATGCAAAGACTTATTATGCTTTCAATTTAGAAATTTATCCTGGAACTCAGCCACCAGGTCCTTATTCCTATAATAATAAACCAAATGATGTTGTGAACAGACTTGTTGCTCCCATATCCCAAACTAATCGGAATGTGACATTCAACAATTGCTTTACCAGTTTCCAATTGATGTTACATTTGCTAACAGAGCACAAGTTGACCAGCATAGGAACGATACACAGGAACAAAGCAGAAATTCCAAAGGAAATGTTGCAATTTCAAAACAGGGAATTGTATAGTACAATCTTTGGATTTCGGAAAGATATAACATTGGCCTCGTATATGGCAAAGAAAAACAAATTGGTACTGCTGATGTCAACATTGCACTATGATGGAAATATTGATAGGGAAACCTCGACAAAACAGAAGCCTGAGATGATAACTTTCTACAACAAAACCAAAGGTGGAGTAGATGCTGTTGATGAGTTATGCAGCAACTACGATGTCACTCGAAACACAAAGCGTTGGCCAATGGTTGTCTTTTACTCGATCCTTAACATGTGTGGCATAAATAGTTTCATAGTTTACAAAGAAAATAACAAGTGCAACATATCACGGAGAAATTTTCTTCGAAGATTGGGGCTGGAGCTCATAAGAGATCATTTACAGGAGAGGAAAAACAAAATGTTTCTGCCCAGGGAACTACGCAAAAAAATTGTGGAGCACACTGGTGAGCTGACAAGTGAACAGGCAGGTGCAGCATCACAGAAACCTACTATAACAGGAAAACGAAAAAGATGTCAACTGTGCCCTACAGGAAAGGACAGGAAAACCAAACATACCTGTTACCAGTGTATGCGATACTTATGTATGGAACATACGCTTTTCATGTGTGAAGGCTGCCTTGAATGTGACAGTTAAAACAATGTTTATGTCTGTGGTACATTTTTGTTTGTATTTACATCATAGTTCACATAGGTTTTTATTTCTTTGTTTTTTCTTTTTTTGTGGCACCAGGGATTGAACTCACAGCCTCACGCCTGCCAGACAGGTGCGTAAGCCACTGAGCCAAACTCCCGGCCCTAGTTTTTTGAGGCAGGGTCGCACTATGTAGCTCAGGCCAGCCTTGCGCTTGCGTTGTAGCCCAAGCCATCCTCGAACTCACAACACTCCGCCTACCTCAGCCTCCCGAGTGCTGGGATTAAAGGCGTGCGCCACCACTCCCAGTGGTTTTTATTTCTAATGTTATCTTTAGGTTTTATAAGTAAACAACAGATATGAAAATGTTGATGTCTATTCTAAGCACTCACTACATATCTGAAATTTTATTGATATCATACTTTTCAGTTAACAACATATTGTAAAATACTAGTAGGAAGCTCCTGACAAAACAGGAAGATAAGAGGTAGCAAGAATAATAGGGCTGGGGATATAGCTCAGTGGCATTAACACCTGCCTGGCAAGCACAAGGTTGTGAGTTCAATTCCCAGGACAAAAAATACGAACATTAAAAGAAAAACAAACAAAAAAACTGTATGCAAAGGGCCAGGGATTTAGCTCAGCGACAAAAGTTCCTGCCTGGCAAGTGTGAAGTTGTGAGTTTGATCCCTTGTACCAAAAAAAAAAAAAAAGAAAAAAAAAAAAGAAAAAAAAAGTGCATTCCCAAAAATGGTCTGCCACATAGGAAAGGAAGGCTCAGCACATGTGCTGTCAGTGTGAGTGAGACGAGCTCAGGGAGGATGCAGTTGTTATGTATGAAGACAGCCTAGAGTGTCTATTGAAGCAAAGTTTATTTTTGTTACATTCTATTGGTGTTTTCATTATAGGTCATATAGGAATTTATTTCTGATGTTATCTTTTAGGTTTTGTAAGCAAGTACACTGCTGATGTGAAAAAATTGATGTTTATTCTAAACGCCCAATACATATTAAGAATTTAATACTTTTAGTAATGCTTTATGTTTCTGTTAATTACACATTGTATAATACGAACCTCCAGACAAAACAGCAAAACCTGGAAGATGTCAATTACATCCCACAAAAAGGCCAGGAAATGACGAGACACGCAGTCAGAAAGCATACATGTGTATGGACCCTGTGAAGACTGCCTTAGGTGTGATAATTTAAGTAAAGATTACCTTTTTTTGTAGAGTTCTATTGGTATTTTCATTGTAGTTCACATAGGAATTCGTTATTTTCAGATTTTGTGCAGCAAACAACAGTAGTTGAAATTTTGATGTTTCTTCTTACAAATAAATATTAAAAATGTAATACTTGCATCTTTTTGATGTTTTTCCTGTTAAGTACTTGTTTACTATAATAAAACTCATAAAATTAAAATAATTCACCAATAGAAATATAACATAGACATTATACATCCCAATAATGCGCTTTTATGACACAATCGCTGTTATGCCCCAGGGGCTCTGAGACAACCCTGCACCAGGAGCTGCCGCTAACGGGTTTGGGGGCCGTGGGCCTGGTGCACTGCGAATCCATCAACGCTTAGGCGTGAGCCTGGGCAGAGACCGGCCCACAGGCTTGGGGGACCACAGGGGCCCGGTGAGGTCCACTCCCCCGCCGGCACCCCCACCCCCCGCGACCGCCAGCGCCACCGGGACGCGTCTCTCGCTGCCCGGCCTCGCCACCAGGCTGTCGCCTCCGCCACTGCGCAGAGCCGGGTAGAGTCCCGCCCCTGCTTGTGATCGACAGACAGTTTCACCCAATGGCAGACGCTGTTGGCCCCGGCGGGCTGGACAAGGTCCGCAACTCGCGGAGGAATCTCTCTTGCCCTTTAGTCCCAGGCAAGGTGTTGCGGCTGGCGCCATTTTGTCGAGCCGCCTTGTCTCGGGTGCCGCCATGTTGGTGAGAAGAAATCACCGTTACGGCCACTGTCCAAATCCCCGCGTCGCCGCCCGCCGCCCGCCCGCCCGCTCCCACGCCTCAGCCACCGGCGGCGAATAGAGACTAGAGCGGCTGCGCCGGGCCGTTGCCCAGTGTTTGCAGTTAGAGCCCCATCTCTCTGGCGTGGTTGTTAATAGACTGGAAAGTCTGTGTCTGTGTCGCTCACTAGTAACCGTGAGTTTTTACCACTTCGTCACCTGCCGGCGGCGGCCGGGAGCAGGAGCCCGCAGGCGGCGCAGGGGGCCTCCTCCTCCTCCCCGCGCCCGCCGCCGCCAGCGCCGCCGCCGCGGGCTCCAGACCTGCCCTCCAGCCCCGCCCCGTTCTTGACCAAACATGACAGACTCTGAACATGCAGGGCACGACAGGTCGGGACGCCTTCTTGTCTGTCTTTCTGTCGGATGAGAGGAGGGGTCGGGGCGGCGGGAGCGGGCCGGGGCCGGGCGCCTCCTGCATGACTTAGACGTCTCTGTGTGGCTCCATCACTTCCATGACGCGCGCCCTTCCGGGAGCTCGGGCTGCGGCTGCGGCCGCGGGCGGGCAGCGGGGGGCGGGGGAGCCGAGCCGGCCCGGCCGCGCCCCCCTCCCCGAGCAGGGGTCCGCTCGCCGGCGCGCCCCGCCCCCCCACCCCCGGGCACGCGCGAGCCCCCCGCCCCGGCCGGCCGCGAGTGCGAGTGCGGGCCTGGCCCGGGGAGGAGCGGCCCGGAGCCCCGGTGCGGGCGCGTGCGTCCGTGACTCCTCCCTGGACTCCGCTAAAAATAAACGCGCGGGGGCTCAGGGAAAGCCCGAAGCCCGCTCTCCCCGCGGAGGCCGTGCCGTGGCGACAGTCTTGTCCCCTTTGCAGTGGAAAACGGCTAATTTCAAGTTCAGTGTACGAACCCCCACCCCCAAAGACGTAAGACTTTGTAGCCCTTAGCGTAGCACAGAAACTCCGAGGATGGTGCAGCGAGCCCGGTTTCCAAGATGCTCTAGATCCCTGGAACACTTGACTGAGATACCTGATTTTTTTTCCCACTGTTTTACTTCTATGCCTGAAGAGGCAGTCTTGATCCCATTTAACAGTTGGGGGTGGAGGGGAGTTTGTAAGTGTACTTTAGTTTTGGGTAGATTTCAAGTTCACATTACCTGATTATTTTAAAAAGGGAGGGGTTTCATTCATTAAAATTACTGGAACAAAATCCCTTGCATCTGATTCTTATTTAGAAAATTGATTGGAAATTTGGACCTTCATAATTAGGAGTTTGTGAATAGAAGTATACATTGTATTCTAATTAAATTACATAAGAATTGCTGGAGTTTTACCTTGGGAGTAAGGTGGACTGCTTTTGATAAAGCATGACAAACACTGTTTTTTAAATTGAGAAGCAAAGGTCACAAACCACTGAAATTTTGAAATATCTAAATATCTGGCAATCTTGAGAGGGGTAAAAATGTGAAACAACTTCTATACTGTAATAATAAAAGTAGATTCCCCAAAAGTAATCCAAGTAAATGTGTAGCAGAATTTAAAAAGAAAAATGTACTCTCAAAAATTCTGGTGTAGGAGCTTGCATTTGACACATTTTTCTTTATTTTTTTACTGAGGATTTGACTTGGCCTCATAAGGCAAGGGCTTTACCATTGAATTACCTCCTAGTCCCTGATATTTTAGCATCTTTTTTTCCCACCTCTTCTGTGCTGGAGATCAAACCCAGGGCCTCGTAAGTGCTAGACAAGCACTCTCCTGTAGAGCTACTTACACCTCTTCCCTTGTTACTTTTTTGTAATTATTTTTAAAAGGAAAAGTTTGGGAATGGGTTAACGATACCCTGAGGAACTTTCTAGGAATATTTGTGGACAAGTCAATGATGGAAATTTTGCTAATGCAGCCTAAAATTCTTTTTTTTTTTTTTTAAATACGGAAAAAGGAATTCTGTTCTCATCTGTTAATGGGTAAAGTAATATTAATATGTAGAATTGTGTATTCTACATAATGAAACTATGTCATCAAGTGTAGGGATCAGAATAATTAGTGAGAAACTGTGAGACCAGACTCAATTTAAAATTTTAAAGTACTGACTTGAGAGATTCAAGTGAACATTTTAAAGAATTTTTGTAAGGTATATGTAACAACTTGGTGGTCCAAAGTAGAGACGAAGTACTAGTGTTACTTTGTCTATTTTTGTTTTTAAATGACCAAGAAAATATTTTCTAGTTAGCTGTGTTTTAACTTAGCCAGCTAAATGGCAATGTTGTTCTGGGGCAAAAAGAGTTTATTTTGTGGTGCTCAAGATTGAGTCCAGGGTCTTCCCACTGAACTACGTCCTCAGCTTTTCTTAAAATTTTTTTTTGAGACAGAATCTTCCTAAACTGCTAGTTTGCCCAGGCTGACCTGGAATTTGTGATCCTCCTGCCTCAGTCTCCTGGAGTACTGGATTACAGCATGTGTTGCCATGGCACTGGTTGGAGAGGGATTTTTTTGTGCCCTCCTCCGGCCCCCGCAGCAACTCACATGAAAATGAAAGAACTACATCAAAAGACAGTGAATTAGGAGTCAGGAGAAATGGTTCTTCCTTCAGCTTTGCAACTACTGAGCTTTGAGAATTTAAGGAAACCTAGTTATTAAAAGGTTCTGCAAGAAATTTTCAAGTTTCTTCAAGATCAGTGGTTCACAACTGTCTCTGGGGAGTTTTTAAAAAGTACTGGTGTGCCACACGTGGTGGCACACACCTGTAATCCCAGTGTTTGGGAGCCTGAGGCAAGAGGACTGTCGTGTGTTTGAGGCCAGCCTGGGCTACATAGTTCAAGGCCAGCTTGAAGTACAAAGTGGGACCCTGTCTTAAAAATAAATAAATGAATGAATGAAAGTACTGGTGCTATTTCCTTCAATCTGGACCTCACCCCAGGTTTTAAGATTTTTATGTTTCCCAGGTAGTTCTAACATGTGCCCAATTGAAGACCACTGTGCTAGATGTTCATTGTTTCCCAATCTTAGCTAATCAGACTCACTTTGATATTGAATAAATTTAATCACACAGCAATTGAATCAGAATCTTTACGGTAACTTTGTGGTAATTGTATTTTTAATAGGCATCTAGATGATTCTTAAATAATTTTGGGGAAAATAGATTAATCTGTGAACTCAGATTTTCTGTGTTTCCATACTGTAGCAGCTTTATACTACAAGTTTCTATTAGGTGGAGTGGAGAAGGCTATATAAAATTTGGTATATAGAGCTAGGTATTGTCTCAAAGATTTTTTTCTGGTGTTCTTGAAAACTGCACACAGGAAAAAAGTACAATCTATGACATAACTGCTTAGATTTTATACAAATTAAAGTATTGCTATTTACAGAATGACATTCTAAATGTAAATGGAATTCACAGAATGCATAATTTTTCTCCTTTAAAAAGTTTTCTTTTACATATTTTCTGTGGAAATCACGTTGTATAGGATTTGTTTGCCAAATGAGCAACTTTTTAAAAATGTCCCTTTGAGAGCCGGGCGTGGTGGTGCACGCCTTTAATCCCAGCACTGGGAAGGCTGAGGTAGGAGGAGCGTTGTGAGTCCGAGGATGGCTTGGGCTACAATGCAAGCACAAGGCTGGCCTGAGCTATATAGTGTGACCCTGCCTCAAAAAACTAGTGCCGGGAGTTTGGCTCAGTGGCTTAAGTGCCTATCTGGCAGGTGTGAGGCTGTGAGTTTGAGCCTCGGTATGGCAAAAAAAAAAAAAGTCCCTTTGGTATACATCCCTTTAAATATTTTAATGCCTGAAGTGAAAACGTTGTATTTTTATAACAATGTTATTAATATAGTATTTAAATAAATTTGTAGAAATGTAGAATGTTTATTAATGTAGCCTAGTATCTAAAGGTCTTTATTAAAAATAATAGAGATGGAGAAATTGGGAGAAGTCAAAGCGAAGTATAGTGTTTGTCGTTTGTCTCTTTTCCTTCATGTCTTTACTTAGTTTTCTTTGGCCCAACTCCAACAGTCTAGCTTTGTATTTTAGCTGGATGTTGACCCAAATAAAGCGGTATGCAAACAACTCCTTTTTTTTTTTTTTTAATTAGTGTTGGGAATCCAACCTAAGGCCTCAGGTGTGTTAGGTAGGTGCTGTGCCACTCAGCTACACCCCAGCTCCATGAACAACCCCTGAAATTTCCTGAGTCCCTGCTTTGAACACATCTGTAACAGAGGAGGAAGAGATAAATATAGCTCACCACTATAGAATTTTCTGAAATACATTAATGGTTAAAAAAAAAAAAAAGGGCCTGTACTGGAGGAAAGAAAATTTAAATCATGATTATGAGAAGTATGAGCTAGTATAAAAGCTTGTGATTATTTAAAGAATTCATTCTTTGTTCAGAGGTGTAGGGATAATGCTTTACTTTGGGAGGAGGTTTTTCATTGCCTATTCTGTATAGTTTTCCCATCTTTGTTTTCATCTTCAGGCTCTGTTTCTGGTAAAACAAGTTGGGCATGGTGGGGCATGTTTAATCCCAGCTACTCGGAAGGCTGAGCTAGGAGGATTGTGAGTTTGAGGTCAGCCTGGAAAACAGCAAGATCCCATCTCAGAAAACAGCCTCTAACTAGTTAAAATTGTTAAGTTCCCAACTCCCCATAGTCCCCAAAAATGGGTTGAACTCCTGCCAAGAGAGTGCCCTGGAGAATCTGGGAGGATGAGGATAAAGGTGATTGTATTTCACATTTATAACAGGGCTTCCATTTGATTCTTGCATTAATCTCATTTAGAGAATAGATAATCAGAGTAGTAGTATGATGTTCAGTAATTTATCCAAGATCCCACAGATACAGCCTGAGGAGGTATGCTGATTTTTACTTGCTGTATTATTTTCACTCTTCATTAAGTTTGCACAGGGAAGTGATGCAATAAATTCTGGCCTTTAATTGTTGAATAGTTTAGAATTGTAATGTGATACATTTGAAAGGGCCACCATTTTTAATAAAACTTGGCTCTGGTCCTGATCTTCTAACTTGGTTACCATGCTTCTTCTTTCATAGTTTTATTTTTTCTCCTCCTCTCTCTCCTCTTCCTCCTCCCTCTCCCCTCCAGGATTGAACCCAGGGCCTTTACACTGAGTTGAATTCTCAGCCTTTTTAAAATTTTGAGACAGGATCTTACTAAATTGTTAAGTTGCCAAAGCTGGGCTCAAGCTTGCTGTCCTCTTGCATCAGCCTCTTCGAATGGGATTACAGGTGTTGATTATTTTTCGAACTACAAAACTAGAGCTAATTTTCAATTTCCCTTTTTACTTCAAAAGATCGATATTTTAAAACTACAGAACCCTTTTCTCAGAGTAGAGTACACTTTATGTTCTACACAGTAATTGTTTTGCAAATTAATATGATTAATGGAATTTAATTGCCTTTTCTGACCTCCATTAATCTTTTGATTCCTGAATTAATTGATTTAACTATTGTTGAAATTATCAAACTGAGTTTTTCTTTAGCAAAATTAAAAAATTTCAAGTTATATAGCAGGTTCAGCTTTGATATTTGAAAGCACTATGACTCATAGTAAATGTTTTCCTAATCTCTGAAACAAATTATTTCATTCTTTAAAAATTTCCATTCATTAAGTTTTCATTCAACAGATGTACAGTGTTTCCTCTCTGCTAAGGGTAGTATTAAATACTGGGAAACAAATCTGAATACAGTATCATGAGCTTGGTTTCCAAGACTTTATAATATAGGCAGAGAAACAGATTAGTAAATACATGTCATAGTGTAAGTGCTGTGAGTGCAGCAGGGGTGTATATGAGGGCGTTAGGCCTCAGAACAGCTGGACCTGGAGGACAGATAAGAGTGCCCAAGTAGAAACAGATACTCTGTATGAAAAGCACAGAGAAATGAAATGGCACAGTAGGTCCAGGGATGATTAAAGTGTTAGTATGTCGAGAGTATGTAACGACAGTATTTTAGGAAGTAGGGAAAAGTTTAGGTTTTAGAGACCAGTCTCATCGCTGATGTATATGAAAATCCTGTGAAATTTTTTTTAAGCAGAAGCATCAGCTGCATGTTGATAAATAGGAGTTAGGGAAAGCGGACTACAGAAGGCTTTTTAATAGATGTTCTAAATGTTGGTGTTTGAATCCCTTTAAAGTTTAACGTACATTCTTTTTTTTTTTTTTTTTGATACCAGGGATCAAACTCACGACCTCATGCTTGCCAGGCAGGCGCTTATGCTGCTGAGCTAAATGCCTGGCGCTTGACTTACATTCTCTTCCCTGTATAGTCTTTTTTTTTTTTTTTTTTTTTTTTTTTTTTTTTTTTTTTTTTTTTTTTTTTTTTTTTTTCTTGGTACTGGGGATCAAATTCAGGCCACTGAGCTAAATCCCCTTCCCAGTATAGTCTTATCAATTATAATACTCCACCAACTCACCAACCACAGCTTCACTCCTTTAGGTGACTGGCCTGACCACTGCAGTCATTTGGGGTTGTTACCCTTTGTGACATAGAAAGTCCGGTTTTCACCTGGACAGACTGGCTACTAAAAGACTTCACAGTGACCTTGAATTCATCAGGTCAAACTTCATTTCAGGGCTTCTCGAATATTCTTTTGTGCATCAGCCTTCCCTGTAGTTGTGCAACACAGTGGTCCTGTTTTTCTGGTTCAGAAACTGACCAATCTCAGAGCTTTGTTTAGACTCAGAAATATTAGTAAATTCATGCTCAAAACTAATAACAATGGTCGACATTTGTCACTTGTGTTTCAGGTACTGTTTCAATGGCTTCGTGTGAATTATTCCTTATAACAGCATAGGGAAGGGTCTTATTATTTTTATATTTATCCAAGGATATAAATTCCTGTCACAAGAGGGTGTATGTAGATGAGAATGCCAGTTTATTCACATAAAATGAAAACTGGCTGCTGGTATTCTCTTCATGTAAAATCCCCTATGGAAAACTTAAAATTATCAAGAGTTGCCTGATGAACAAGAGCATGGAATTAGAGCAGGGGTTTGGTTATAAATGATACGAGGCTCTAGTGAAGTCGGATTCTCTTCTCCACAATGTACCAGTCGAGCAGCTGCTTCCAGCCATCTGTGTTAGGGTTTACCTCTGCGGTGTCCCCGCAGGGCCCCATGCGTTCAGAGGTGGGGCTTGTGAATGGCGATTGGACCATGGGAGTGCAATACCCACCAGGGACTGTGCTGTTGGGGTGGGGCTGAGTGAAGGCGGGGCACTGGGAGCATGAAGTGGGTGTATTATCTCTGCCTCTGATTCTTGGTTACCAGGGCATGAGCAGCCTTCCTTTGCCACTTCTTTCTACCATGCTATTTTTGCCCTAGAACCAGCCAGATAGGGATTGAACCTGTTGGGAACTGGGAGCCAAATAAATCTCACCTTTAAATTGTCAATGTCAGCCGGGCGTGGTGGCGCATGCCTTTAATCCCAGCACTCGGGAGGCTGAGGTAGGCGGAGCGTTGTGAGTTCAAGGCCGGCTTGGGCTACGACAGGAGCACAAGGCCGACCTGAGCTACATAGTGCAACCCTGCTCAAAAAACTAGGGCTGGGAGTTTGGCTCAGTGGCTTAAGTGCCTGTATGGCAGGCGTGAGGCTGTGAGTTTGATCCCTGGTGCCGCAAAAAAAAAAAAAAGTCAATGTCAGGTGTTTTGTCCCAGTGATAGGGAAGTGACCAAAAATATGTGCCTCACAGGATCTCTTTTCTTGTCGGTAGTGCTTGTATGGCACTATGCACTTCTTTTTCATTGCACCCCTCTTTTTGGGAAATACTGTTCTTTTCATTGTGTGTTGTTATCTTAAATTTGTCATCTTTTACTAGGTCCTCCGTGCCTAAGTTTCTAATCATTGTTATAGTTTATTTTCTTTTGGTTTTATGGTTGATTTTTTTGAGGACATTCTTATTCCTCGTATCTTTTTGGGTTGGTTGGGTTCTGGGGGTGTTACTTTACTACTGATGCCATGAACCAACCAGAGATTAAGTCATTAAATGACTTTAACAAAAACAAGTTTGGCAGATTATTATTACTCTTGGCAAAGAGCAAACTTTATTATAAATGATTTTAAGTGTTTTGTTTGACTTTGTTTTTTAGTGTGTGTTTAATATTTCAAGTAACGTTTAATACTTAAACTTTCATAAATTATATCCACACTCTTTTTTTTTTTTTTTTTTTTATCCACACTCTTGAGACCAAAGCAAGTCTCAAGTTATTGTTAAAAGTGTAGCATAGGGCTGGGGTTTTAGCTCAGTGGCTTAAGCGCTTTCCTGGTAAGCGCGAGGTCATGAGTTTGATCCCTGGTACCAAAAAAAAAAAAAAAAAAAAAAAACTGTATCATAAAATGACATAAAAAATAAATCACAATCTGTTTGTAAACTTTGCATAAAAATAAAGAACCTAGCTTTGGAGCTATCATGATGCTCAGTATTGTAATGTATCAGTTTATATTTGCACACCTTACTTTATGTGGTACAACAGAGAAGGTATTAATGTTTTAAATTCATAGTGAAGGTATCAGTCTCAGAGGGTAAATAACTTGTACAAGATGATTGAGCAGTTATGTGAGAACCACAATCTAACTGTAGCATTCAGCTCCATTACCTTTTCCATTGCTTCACAATATTACCATGGTATCAGATACTACATCAGGATATTGGACACCTACAAGAATTTTGCTGTTGATTCAGCATATTACTGAACCACAAATAATTTTGTCCTAGTTTATTATAAATTCATCTTGTATGACACCTTTGTCTAAATCCTAAGGTAATACCCTTAAAAGATATATTTTTTTTCTTTTTTTTTTTGCAGCACCAGGGATTGAACTCACAACCTCAGACAGGCGCTTAAACCACTGAGCCAAACTCCCACCCTGATTTTTTGAGGCAGGGTCGCACTGTGTAGCTCAGGCCAGGCTTGTGCTCGCGTTGTAGCCCAAGCCGGCCTCGAACTCACAACACTCCTCCTGCCTCATACCCTTAAATCTTAAAATATTAAAAATTGAATTTATAAAGGATACTAATTATCTTAACATTATATTTTAAGACAATATGAAATCAAACCTAGCTAACTTAGGTCTGTAAGTGTTGAGCTATAGAAAACCAATTCTTCTACTTGTATAAATTTTACCTTAGTAAGGGAATTCATTGAAAATGTGTAAAGAAGAGCTAACAGCTCTTTTCATTCTTTTTCTTGATTACCAGCAGTTTACAGAATGTTAGGGCATGAGTGCTTGTGTGTGGGGTTGAGTTCTTTGTAACATTGGTTATTAGACCCATAAAGGAGGTTATGGGTTGCTTTTAACATCCTTGAATGATACAAGATTGTGTTTTAAAATTATGTAAGCAAATAAAAATGGAAGTAAATAACTCATTGACATAAGAAATACTGATATTTGGGTGTACATATATTACACCAAATATCTTTTTTTTTTTTTGGAATGTTATATGGTCAAGCCAGTATTTTAAACAAAACTGGAACTGAAGTCATTATCTTCATTGTAAACTTCTGACATATTAAGAAATATGAATTTTTACCTATGAAGTTCTTATAATTTATTACTCAAAATTTTAGTAGTCTCATTTTAAAAGTAGAACATTATAACTCAATAGTGGTAGTTTCTCAGAGCTGCCTGTTGTTAGATTGATCCTGTGATTGCTTTAATGCACATTATAGCTATTAAATAGAGGATTACTTTCACTTGAGGTAGTGGAATACTAGTGGGAAGAACTTTTTTCCTATTTGTGTGCATGTATTTGTGTGTATGTGCACATAATATCTCTGGAAGAAAGCGATTATACTACCTTTGGAGGTCTTTCTTATGAAATTTTTAAGTATCAAAGTTAATATTCTCAGCTAGGTGTGGTAGCACATACCTATAATCCCAGCTACTGTACTTGGAAGGCTGAAGCAGGAGGATCGCACCTTGAGGACCAGCCTGAGCAACCTACTACAGTCCTATCTCAAAATTTAAAAATTGTAAAAAGTCTAAGGAAAGATTGTATTTCAGTGTGAGACCCTGGGTCCAGTCACCAATATTGAGAAAAAATTAACATCTTTCAATTTATCCTCAAAAGATGTAAAGAATACTTGAAAGATTCTTGAAATATTCATGGAATAAAATAAGTTAAAGATAAGTCTTTAAAAGTGATTTTAATACTGTGAAAACTAGTATAACAAATAATTTGAAAAAGTTAAAATTATGATATATAATCCCTTATTATTTTAGGCCAGGTATGGGGATGCTCACCTGTAATCCCAGCATTTGGGAGACTGAGGCAGGAATGAGTGTAAGACCAGCCTGGACAACATAGTGAGTTTAAGGCCACCCTCAGCTACATAAGGGGACCCTGTCTCAAAAATCAACAACAAAATATCTCTATTATTCCGCTTTGAATTTTTCATTATAATTGTTATATTTCATCAGCTAGAAAAGGATATAATACTCTTCTTAAAGTCATAATTTACAAGCTAATTTTCAATTTTATGGCACTATTTGACTATTTAAAAACTTAATTTCTTCCTTTACACAAAATAGCTTTTATAATCATTGTGATATTTACGTCTTGCATTAATGTACTTCACCTAATTGATAAAATTTCAACATATAAAGCTTACAAATTTTCATTCCAAATTGTACCTAAAACACTTTCCTAATTTGCAAAATAAGTAGTTAGCTATTAGTGGTAAATATAGGTAACATAGCTTTTTCATGTTTATTCTGAGTAGATGTTAGCCGAATGATCAGGTGATCCCTGATCACGTGACATTCAGGGATTCCCTGAAATGACTTGTAGACCAATGCAGAATTGAAGAAGTACGCTTTAGCTGAATGCTTAAGCAAAAGTCTTAACTTGAAACTTCTCTGTTAAAACAAATCTAAACTTTCTGTGCCTCAAAATCCTATAGTCTCAGTACCTCACAATTATGGTTAATCCAAACCCAGATGCTGGTTCACCCTTACAAACCAAGTGCCCTTTTGGCATATTACTAGGTGACAGTTTTACCCTGGTTTGTTGCAGATTCATCCAACAAGAATTTTTAGAGAGCTACTATATGAAAATGATAGCACTGAATTTTTTCACTTTAGTTTTGATAGCATGACACTTAGGTTATTTTCTGACATTCATATTGTAAGGAAATGTATGCTGAGATTTGATTCTGTGGGATTTCCGACTTCTTCAGTCTCTACTAAAATGTCTAGATCAAGGAAATAAATGAAAAAGAATGAAAATGATTCAGATCTAGCCTAGTTACCTGTCCAAGAGAGTAAATGAAGTATAAAAAATAACTTTAAAATCTCAAAATCTTCGGCAAGTTAATTCATAGTTTTGGTTTATTCATCTATAATATGTCGCTACTTGTGGGATAAGTGACATTTGGGGAAAAATGTGGGTTTTTTTCCATGATGCCAAACATGCAAGCTTGAGTATATATTTAAAAATTCTTAATTTCCTAGATTAATGCATAGCACTACTACTTTCACCTTCTTGGAAAATGAAGGCAGGGAATCAGACATTAACAGATATTTTGTTGAGAACCAATTTTATTTGAAACATTTTTGAAAAAAAAAACCTCTTTGTAAATAAAATGTATGGCTTGCTTTCCTGTTTTGCTAAATAGTAATTTATCCTTTTTTAATTGTGTAGACCATCATAAACATCTGTAATCATCATAATCCCTATGAACAATTCATCTTATATTTTATTGTTTCTTTAGGGATACTTTGGGCATATTGGAAACTTCTACACAAACTGCTGTTAATGTCGCGTAACTATAGGATAAAGTAAAATACCTGTAGGAACAGACTCTAAACTTGGTCTACCCCGGCTTTCTTTCTTCTTTTACCTGTTTCAGATAGTTGTTCTTTGTTATTCTCTGAAGCAAAGTAAGAGAACTTTCTCCTTAGAATCCCTGCTGCTTGAGCACAATTTGTTATAGCTAAGTCTTGGAAGCAACACAAATACCCATCAACCCAAGGAATGGATAAAAAAAGGTGTAGTATTTTTATACAGTGAAATACTACTCAGCCATAAAGAATAAACTTGAGACTTCCATGGGTAAATGGATGCAACTTGAGACCATATTCATAAGTGAAATAAATCAGACTCACATATGTAGACATCTTATTATCTCTCTGGTGTGAGAAATTGAAAGTGTAAATAAGGTCTAGAATATACAATAGATTTTGTGAAATAGGAAGTAATTGTTCTAAAGGAAAAAGGACCTAGGAGGGAAAAGGAAAAAGAAAGGAATGGAGAAGAGAGAAAATGTAAGATAGCTATACTATTGTTGTCTCTTAGTTCACTGAAAAGGAATATTCAGGGGCTAGAGATTTAGCTCAGTAGCGCAAGCACCTGCCTGGTAAGTGTGAGATTGTGAGTTCAATTTCTGGTACCAGAAAAAAAGAGAAAGCCAGGCGTGGTGGCACACGCCTTTAATCCCAGCACTTGGGAGGCTGAGGTAGGAGGAGTGTTGTGAGTTCGAGGCCCACTTGGGCCAAAAGGCAAGCGCAAGGCTGGCCCGAGCTACATAGCGCCGACCCTGCCTCAAAAAACTAGGGCCGGGAGTTTGGCTCAATGGCATAAGTGCCTGTCTAGCAGGCGTGAAGCTGTGAGTTTGATCCCTGGTGCTGCACAAAGAAAGAAAAAAGGAGGAAAATTTGTGGTAATATTGATTGGGTAATTTTTTATGCTCATATCTTGTACTCCGAGTATTTTTGAAGATGATATGCGATGTATTAACTATTGTTATGAAATTGTTTTACCTTTTTTCAATAAAATAAAAATAAAAGAATTCCTGCTGCTTGGATTTATAACCTACCTGAGATCTAGTATGCACATTCTACTCAAATATACATATTTCAGGTAAATTATACAGAGAAAGGCAACTTTAATTGAGGGGTGCCTTTAGGCACAGTGCTAGGTGATTACCTAACTTTATTTTACTTAATTGTTAAGCAACTCTGTGATGCCAAAGGTATTGAATCTCATTTTGTAGAGAATAAAACTGGAAATTACAAGGGTAGGATAATTTGTCCAAGTTTATAGAGGTAGCATGTGATTGGGAAGCAGAATTTGAATACAAATTTTTCTGGTTCTAAAGCTGTTTAATTGTCTACCTTACTATGATGTCTATTTAAGTAATCAACTTTAATATGCCACATGTATATGCATTATATAATGCTTTTGAAGAAATCTATTGTTCTTATTTAATGCTTATATTTTAATTTTCAGGCTCATGTGACTCTACTTTGCCAGAACCCTGGGTCCTCATTAAATAAGAGATTTTTGTTTGTTTTTGGTTTGGGTCCTCTACCTTCAGATGGAAATTGCTATTCTGGCAACCACCTACCTCACTGTATTTTGCCATTTATTCTGAATATCGATTGGTGCCTAGCTCTTTTTTGTTTTAATTGAACTTCAAGCCTGATAATAATATGTTTTCATTTCTTCCACTTTGATGTGGATGTTTTTGCCTAGTAAGGCTATCAACTAAACTGCACACTCTTTATCAAGTTGTCTAAGACCATGAAGTGAAATAGGGTTGTTAATTTGGTAGGTCTTCTTATTTCTTTTTCTTTCTTTCTTTTTTTCTTTTTTTTTTTTGTGGTACAGGGGATCGAACTCACAACCTCACACCTGCCAGGCAGGTGCTTACGCCACTGAGCTAAATCTCTGGCCCTATTTTTTTAAGGCAGGGTCTCACTATGCAGTTCAGGCTGGCCTTGAACTCATTTTATAGCCCAGGCTGGTTTTGAACTCACAACAATCCTCCTGCCTCAGCCTCCCAAGTGCTGGGATTAAAGGTGTGTGCCACCATGTCCAGCTAGGTCTTTTTATTAAAAAATCCATACAACAAAAGATTTGGACTAATGTTTTGGTTTGTTTTGTTTCGAGACAGGGTCTTGCTATGTAGTGCAGACCCTCCTTGAACTCACTGTGTAACCAAGGCTGTCCTCAAACTTGCTTTGATCCTTGTACCTCAGCCTCCCCAGCCCTGGGATTGCAGGGGTGCACCACCACACTCAGCAGAAACAATGTTCTTTGAGCATTTTAATAAAATACAAGCCTGCTATGTGTGGTGGCACATACCTATAATCCAAGCACTCTGAGAGATTGAGACAGGAAGATTGAAAATTCAAGCCCATTCTGGGTAATTTATTGACTCAGGAAGAACCTGTCAAAGAAAAAAAAACAAAAACAAAAACAAAGAAAAAGGAGGTGGGGATGTAGTTCAGTGCACAGGCTCTGGGTTCCATTCCCAGTACTATAAATAAAATCCCTTCAATTAAAAAAGAAACTCAGTAGCATTTTATAATTCTAAATCCTATATTAGCAACCTGGCTGGTCTGCCTTGGAGGCCACCATTTCTGGACAAAACTAAAATCACTCCAGAAGAATTGAAGTAATTCATATTTACGATTTCATGACATTGACTTAGTCTTAGTTCCTAACCTCCTCCAAGTGGGTTTCTGGCATATCCTTGTGTAAACTAATCTCAGTCTTAGCCTCATTTTAATCTTTAAAATTTCAGTTGTGATTTATGTTTGTATTTGATAGTTCAATAAGAACCTCTACAATACCGTCCTGGTAGTAATACAGATGCCTCCAGAACTTTAAAAAGGGGAAGGGGAGGGCTAAATTAATCTGCTTGCTAGGTAAGAAACAAATTCAGCGTGTCCCTGAAAATATATGTAGGGACAAAGAAAAGTTTATTGGGAAGGATTCTAGCTATTAAAGTTCTGATTGGTTCATTTGGGAGCTAGAAACTTTTTTTTTCTTTTTCTTTTTTAAGCTTGTGTTACAAAAGCACAAGCTGGGCTTAACAAATAGGAATGAGGTGGAATGTGAGTGTTAGGCTCAGAGACTTGCAGTCAGCATTTGGTACATACTGGCAGTTTGGGCCCTGCTTTGATCCTCCCTTAGTCCTGCGGATATAGAGCGAGTTACATATTGACTTCCATGTGTTGTCATTGTAAGAATTCTGGCTAAAGTTCTTCTGTTTAGCTTGGTTAGACACTAGTACGTATTTTTTTTTCTATTGCAAAGTAAATTTTCATATCATCAAATAGCAGCCATACAGGAGCATATGTGACTCCGGAGACCAGGTATTGGAAAACTGAGAGAAGTGGAAATAAGTGAACTGTTACTAAGGAGACACCAGAAGGCATAAAAGGCAGATTCCCTCACTTTGACCAGGAGATCAGATATTAAGTCTTTCTGAGTCTGCTTTTGATAGCCAAGTTGTCTTTTCTTTCAACTTGACTGTGTAAGTTTAACCTTCCTTGTGGCATTACTCCACAAGCAGTACTTTATATTTTTTCTTGTCGTGCCAGCAAGAAATCTTGGTTCCACTTTTACCTCTAACCACCTAGATCAATGATTTTAGATTAATTTGTTTTATTACTAGGCCTTATGGTTTTATTTGCCTTTTTAGTCAATATTGTTAAGAAAGTTTTGATAACTTTTCCCCACCCAAGAAGATGAGTGTCTTCAGACACTGTTAGAAAGGCAGCATGTTCTCCTGAGAGACTTGATGAGAAAATATCTAAAATTATCATATTGTTACATAATTGCTGTATAATAAGTTATTGTACAAGTGCCCCAGTCCTCCACTGGGCTCTGGGGATTGAACCCAGGGCCTTGTACCTGCTAGGTTAGCGCTCTACAACTGAGCTACCTCCCCATCCCTTTTTAAAAATTTTTATTTTGAGACAGGGTCTTACTAAGTTGCCCACTGTTCTTGAACTTTCAGCCTCCTGCCTCAGTAACTGGGGTTTTAGGAATATGCCACCATGCCCAGGTACAAGTTAGATGAAGTAAATATGAGTAAATATGTTGTTGACATATAGTTTCAAAAACAAAAGCTATTGTAATAAAATGAATTCTTACCTTATCTGTGAGAATTAAGCAAAATTTACAAAGGTTGCCAGATGACTATTGAAGATGTTAGGCTAGTTAAAATTTATAATATTGCATGTACATATGTACTAAGTACCATTCTTGAAGCAAAAATACATACTAGGTTTGAGACTTTTGGATTGAACTCACAACCTCGCACCTGTCAGACAGGCACTTAAACCACTGAGCCAAACTTCCGGCCCTGGTTTTTTGAGGCAGGGTCGCACTATGTAGCTCAGGCCGGCCTTGCGCTCACGTTGTAGCCCAAGCCAGCCTCGAACTCACAATGCTTCTCCTACCTCAGCCTCCTGAGTGCTGGGATTAAAGGCGTGCGCCACCACGCCTTGCTTGGGTTTGAGACTGACAGATTCTGAGATTAGCTTAAGGATTAATATAAACCAAGTAAAAATTGCTGTAGTTATAGCCAAGAAGGGTTAGCTGCCAGGCATGGGGGTGCATGCCTATCATCCTAGCACTTGGGAAGCTGAGGCAGGAGGATTGCTGTGAGTTTGAGGTCAGCCTGGGCTACAAAGTGAGTTCAAGGCCAGCCTACGCTGCATAGTGAAACCCATCTCAAAAAGAAAGAAGAGAAAAAAAAGGGGCAGGGGGCATGGGTTAACTGAGTTCCTGTAAATTAAATACATTACATAGGGCCTAAGAATGTATTGGATAAAAGATAAGGACAGAAATACTTTGAAGGTTAAGGGTGTTCATCAAATTATACCTCTGGTCATTTGTAAAGAAAAGCTGTTTATGCAACTGTGAAGAATAACTGAAATAAGTTATCCAGGATGTAAATGTGCAAGGCCAAATTCTACAATAAACTTGGAATCATAAAAAGTATGTCGGATATGTCTTTTTATGGCCCCAGTATGACCTGAGAATTGTCCTTATTTTCTTATTCTGGAGGATCACAAGGCATTTTGCTAAGGGCTATGCGGGTTTGTGAGGCACTAGTACAGAGCAGTTCCCTACCTGATCATCCATGGTAGGGGAGAAGTGACAGCATGGATTAGTAAAAGCATAAAGGAAAGTGTTAGGAGTAGTTTCAAGCATCTGGAAAAGCATCATGTTCTGTTGGTTTTAAGAAGAGCAGTCTAGCTGGGAATATAGCTCAGCAGCACAGCGCCTGCGGAGCAAGCTAGAGGTCATCGTGAGTTTGATTCCCGGTACCCCCCCGCAAAAAAAAAAATCTAAAAAAAGGGAGAAGCAGTCTAATTGTATTAGGTTGTCTGCTCCTAGACTGTGAAAAAATCCTATCACAGTCACTTGGCATATTCTGAAAGGTGTCTACTTTTTGTGGTGACCATGTCAGCTTATTCAAGGATGTTTATATTCATCAGTAATATCCTTGTCATATTCACCCATCAAGAGTGCTTGTATAGTCTTTATAGAGGCTTTTGTGTTTCTTCCAGAAGGCTCAGTTTCTGGTCTGTAGCTTGTAATAGGAGCTTTTAAACAACCGTGTAGACCCACACTACCTGTGGAGATGAGACTGATGGGTTCAGGTTAATTTATAATAATAGGCAACAGTACCAGAATGGAGAAAATTAGCATCTTTTATTGAGGTTTATCAATTTATAAAGATTTAGTGAATGATTAGTTTTAGAATAAGAACCCATTGTAGACACTGAGGGCATTGGCTGATTTGATAGTTTTTAACTTATCCCATAATATATCATTATTTTCACCACTTGTCTCCAATCTAGGTATTTAAATATAGAAGGAAAATATTTTTGTAACTTTTATTTATTTATTTTGCAGCACAGGGAATTGAACTCATAACCTTGAGCCTGTCAGACAAGTGCTTAAGTCACTGAGCCAAACTCCCGGCCCTGGCTTTTTGAGGCAGGGTCACACTGTGTAGCTCAGGCCGGCCTTGGGCTCGCGTTGTAGCCCAAGCCGGCCTTGAACTCACAACGCTCCTCCTACCTCAGCCTCCCGAGTGCTGGGATTAAGCGTGCGCTACCACACCCGGCTCCTGTAACTTTATTTTTAAAAACATCATTGGGCTACAGCACAAGCGCAAGGCCGGCCTGAGCTACATAATGCGAGCTTGCCTCAGAAAACTAGGGGTGGGAGTTTGGCTCAGTGACTTAAGCACCTGTCTGGCACAAAATTACTGGTTTTAGTAAAAGCAGGGTTGTACTGTCATTATCATCTAATTTTAAGAACATTTTCCTCATTCCACTGGGAAACCTCATAATCATTGTTAATCACGCCCTTTTCTTTTAATGTATGAGGCAACTCCTAATCTATTTTCTGTCTCTCTGAATTTGTCTAAGAGATAAACTCAAAAAACAATTTTAGTCATTAACTGATCAGTTACAGTACTTACTAGTCTTTGATACGAGAACATGAATATGCCACTTTCCTGAAAGGAGCATAATCACTGTTATTTCTACAATTAGTAACAAGTCATTGATATATAATTGACTTAGGAACTTCTTATTATACTAAAAAATATCTTGGGTTTAGTAAACCAAACAGCTGTTAAAATAATGTTGCGCTAGCCGGGCGTGGTGGCGCACGCCTTTAATCCTAGCACTCGGGAGGCTGAGGTAGGAGGAGCGTTGTGAGTTCGAGGCCGGCTTGGGCTACAACGCGAGCACAAGGCCGGCCTGAGCTACATAGTGCGACCCTGCCTCAAAAAACCAGGGCCGGGAGTTTGGCTCAGCGGCTTAAGCGCCTGCCCTGGCAGGTGTGAGGCTGTGAGTTCAATCCCCGGTGCCGCAAAAAAAAAAAAAAAAAAAAAATGTTGCGCTAATTGAAAATGTAGAGAATGCTAAGCACTCTTCTCATTTCTGTTGTTTTTTTTAAGATCATAGAACAAGTTTAGTGTCTGATACATTTATTAGTTGCTTGGTCAAGAAAACTTTATTTTATTTTGATGACAGAGCTAGAATTAGAATCCAACTTTCATCCCATCAAGTCTCCTCTTTCCATTATGCCACATAAGCTTTTCATATGTGCTGACAGCAGCATTTTTAAAGCACTTGGAGCCAGGCGTGGTAGCGCACGCCTTTAATCTCAGCACTCGGGAGGCTGAGGTAGGCGGAGCGTTGTGAGTTCGAGACAGGCTTGGGCTACAGCGCAAGCGCAGGGCTGACCTGAGCTACACAGTGAGACCCTGCCTCAAAAAACTAGGGTTGGAGGGCCGGGAGTTTGGCTCAGTGGCATAAGCGCCTGTCTGGCAGGTGCGAGGCTGAGAGTTTGATCCCCGGTGCCACCAAAAAAAAAACAAAAGAAAAAACTAGGGTTGGGAGTTTGGCTCCGTGGCTTAAGCACCTCCCTGGCAGGCATGAGGTTGTGAGTTTGACCCCCCCCCGTGCTATAAAAAATTAATTAATTAATTAATTAATAAATAAAGCACTTGGAAACAGTTCATTGGAGTGTGAACCATTGTTCTTTTTTTCTTCTTCCATTTTTGTAACAAATTCACAGGTTCATATCTATTCTTGTATAAATGCTGAAATGATAATAAGGCTAAGGAAAAAAAAATTTTAAACTTGCAGTGTTTTATATCTAATTACAAATGTAAGTACTCCATACTTCACACTTAAACAATTTTGTAAAGTAGGAAAAAATTCATATGTAGACCTTTTAACTTGAGTACTTTATGTTTTTAAATATCTGTAGTTATAATTCTAAATATGAACTGCTGATCCAGGCTGTTAAAAATTTTTAATAGTGAAAATTTTATTGTGGTAAAATGTAGACAGTAAGGAATATAATTGTCAAATGTACATACTACTTAATGAATTTTAACAAAAATACATATTTATGTACATATAATAATCGCAGCACATTTTAATATATAGAACATTTAAACACACCAGAAGTCTGTTAGTTCCTGTTTTTTGATCAGTAATACTCTGCCAATACTGGCTGCTGTCAACTGTAATTAATTTTTCTGTTCTTAAAGTGCATATAAATAAAATCATATAGTAGTATCTTGCATCTAGCATTTTCATTTACCATTATATCTGCAAGATTCACTCATTATTTTATATACCAGCAGTTAATTTTTCTTTATAGTAGTATATAAAGCACAATTTATGTGTCTCTTTACATGTTGGTGAGATTTGGGTTTATGTGTCTCTTCACATATTGATGAAATTTGGGTTTACAGTTTTTTACTATTAACTAAAACTGCTAAGAACATTTTATACTTGTCCTTTGGTGAATATATGCACTGATTTTTCTTGGGCCATAAAGTTTTATAGTTTCATAAAAGTTCAGAATATATCTATGTAAGTAGCTAGACTGCCAGGCCTGTCTCACAAGAAATTTTCCAGTCCATCTAAGTAGTGCATAACTTTTGATTTTAATATAAGCTGGGGGAAAGTGACAATGATTTTACATCCAATTTAAGGTGGCCATGTGCCTGTTCTATAAATGTGGGAGTTATGGTTCCTCCACGTTCAGTCATTCAATAACAGGAGGATACTGTGCTAAATACTAGAGATTCATACCTATGAGTGCTGTTGCTAGACATCCTGTATGTGTAGTATGAACAACCATGGATCCTGTTTTCACCAACCAATAAACAACATACTTGAATATAATGTGTGTAGTGCAGAGATAAGATGAAGATAAGAGTTGTTAGGGAGTACTTAGAATGGAGCCTCTCACCTAACCTTGGGTGGTAATAGGGAGAGGCATCCTGGAGAAAATGACATCTAAGCTGTGGCCTAAATATTGTATTGGGATTATCTAGGTGCCAGTTTGTGTGTGTGTGGGGGGGTGTTATCGTGATGCAGGATAGTGAGATTTTATTTTATTTGTTTTTATTTTCATTTTTTTTTGCGGCACCAGAGATTGAACTCACAACCTCACGCTTGTCAGAGAGGTACTTAAGCCACTGAGCCAAACTTCCAGCCCAGGTTTTTTTGAGGCAGGGTCGCCCTGTGTAGCTCAGGCCAGCCTTGCGCTCGCGTTGTAGCCCAAGCTGGCCTCAAACTCACAACGCTCCTCCTACCTCAGCCTCCCGAGTGCTGGGATTAAAGGCGTGCGCCACCACACCTGGCTAGGATAGTGAGATTTTAGAAAACGTTTAAGGCTTAGAGACTTGAGAAACTGAAATTGAAATAGCAGTAGTAAGAAACTTAAAATAGCTACACAAGCAATGACTCAATTATAAAGGACTTTTTGGCAGTATCAAGGAGATTTGCTATCCTCAGGCCAGAAGGGAATCACTGAAGATTATCTTTTTATTATAGAAAACTTTATGTGAAGACTAGTAGAATGAATCCTCATAGACACATCCCGCAGTTTCAGTGATTACCAACTCATAGCCAATCTTAGGGTCACTTCCTGTATTCCCAGTAGATTTTGTTTGTTTGTTTTTTGAGACAGGGTTGCACTGTTAGTTCAGGCTGGCCTTGAACTATGTACCCAAGGCCGGCCTTGAACTTGCTGTGATCCTCTTGCCTCAGCCTCCCAAGTGCTGGGATTACCAATGTGCCACCATGCCTGGCTTCAGTGGGTTATTTTGGTACTGTGAATCAAACTCAGGATCTTGTGCTTGCCAGGCAAGTGCTGTGCCACTGAGCTATATCCCCGGCCCCTCCAGTGGGTTATTTTGGAGTAAATTTCAAACATGATACCATTATTGAAGATTTTTAGCAGAAGAGTGATATTGCCAATTTTGCGCTTTAGAAATTACACATTCCTAGTAATTCTAAAGTACTTTAAAATGCATACACCATAGTTTGGATGCTTGTCATTTGCTGCCGGTTACACAAAGACATTTGTCCTTCTGCTCCACCATGCATTATTTGTTGTAGTTTGCATTTTTCAAATCATAGTGTTATGGAAGTATGATTAAATGTTTAAATTGTTTTATATATTCACCTTCCTGTGTATATCAGTTGATTATTTGCATTTTAAAATATCACTTAGGAACATCTTGGATTCTGTAAATATAAAGATATCGTATCAATATAAAAGTCAGTTTCTAAGGTTCAGCTTCCATAATAGCAAAGATACTATAATTCAGAAAGTAGGATTAGATGTGTAATTTACTATATATATATTTTTTACAGGTTCAAATTAAGGAATTTATAATTTTTTGTGGGTTGGGTTTTATTGTTTTCTACATATTAATATTTGTTTTCTTATTAAAGTTTACTTTGTTGGTTAGAAATATTTATTATTTATTTATTTATGTTTTGAGACAGAGTCTCACTGTGTAGTTCAGGCTGGGCTTGAACTCCCAGTGGTCCTTCTGCCTCAGCCTCCCACGTGCTGGGATTACAGCCAGGTACCATCATGCCCAACCGATTGCTTTTATTTTAAGGCGATTTATAGATGTCTGTGGGCCACTAAGTTAAAAATTCTCTCATGTAATTAATGTTTCCACAAATATAGTTTAGTCTTTTTTATTTCCCTAAAGGTAGTTTAGTAGATGGTAGCTATAATACTTTGGGATAGTAGTATATTGTGTTAATGTGTTCTTTCAATTGGGGGAGTCAGAGATGCTCATCTAAATTAGAGGTAGAAAAATTTTTACTGCTGAGAATTGTTCTACCCACACCCAGTATTGGGGGTCAAACCCAGGGACTTGTATGTGATAGGCAAATGCTGTACCACTAAATCATATCCTCAGTCCTGGTTCTTCTTTTCCTTTCTTTCTCTTTCTCTTTCTCTTTCTTTCTTTCTTTCTTTTTTTTTTTTACTTTTGAGGAAGGATTATGCTGTTCAGACTGACCTTAAACTCTCTTTATAGCCCAGCCTGGACTCAAACTCACAGCAGTCCTCCTGTCTCAGCCTCCTGAGTGCTGGGATTACAGGCATGTGCCACAATGCGTGGCAGTTCTTTCATTTTTAAAAGGTTTTTCAAATATAAAATACTTACTATTTGGGCCTTTATAGACTTAGCACTTAAATTCTTGGTTCCTGTCTTTTTTCTTTGTTTCTATCAGACTTGTTTTACAACTACCGTTTGAAAATTAACACTTATATTGTGTTCTATAGAGAAGATGGTGAATTAGAAGATGGTGAAATAGATGATGCAGGATTTGAAGAAACACAAGAACAGCAAACAAAAGAGGATGAAAAGCATAAAAATGAAAAAGCCTACAGAAAATCAAGAAAAAAACACAAGAAAGAAAGAGAAAAGAAAAAATCCAAAAGGAGAAAACGTGAGAAACATAAGGTTAGTAAGAATCTGTTTTCTACTTTTTTCATACATTTTTATGAACTGTGAAATACTTAAAATTAGAAAGTATAAATCATTGCTTGCCAGACCTGGTGGCGCACTCCTTTAATCCCAGCACTCAGGAGGCTGAGGTAGGAGGAGCGCTGTGAGTTCGAGGCCGGCTTGGCCTACAACGTGAGTGCAAGGCTGGCCTGAACTACATAGTGCGACCCTACTACATAGGTGTGAGGTTGTGAGTTTGATCCCTGGTGCCACACACACACACACAAAAAAAAAAAAAATTACCTATTTTTTTTTAATAAAATGGAAGAATTAGATATTTTTATTTAAGTTTTTAAGACATTTTCTAAACAAAGATTTCATGCATTAAAATACTTAAAAATAAGCAAGGTAACAGTGTAGATTTTAAAATAATCTTTTATGATAGCCGGGTGTGGTGGCGCACGTCTTTAATCCCAGCACTCGGGAGGCTGAGGTAGGAGAAGTGCCGTGAGTTCGAGGCTGGCTTGGGCTACAACGTGAGCACAGGGCCGGCCTGAGCTACACAGTGCGACCCTGCCTCAAAAAACTAGGGCTGGGAGTTTGGCTCAGTGGCTTTAGCGCCTGCCCTAGCAGGTGCGAGGTTGTGAGTTCAATCCCCGGTGCCACAAAAAAAAAAAAAAATGTTTTATGGATGGAAGATTTTATGCAAGGATGTTAGAAGGTCAGGAAAAGAAAGTTTCATTCTGTGGAGCAGCATTGGCATTACACATCTATTTACATATTCACATGTATCATCTTACTGTGGAAGCCTCTATGCTGGTGGTAGCAGCCTGTGTCACACGTGCCACAGCGTGCTGGTGGTATTATTGAGAGCCCTGTGCTATGTGCTGGGGGTTATAGTGGTAAATGAACATGTTGACTTTTATATAAAATACATGGAAATGGAAAGGAGAGAGAGTCAACAGACAACTGAAAAATAAATACTATCAAGAAGATAATAGAGTGATTGATGGAGAATAATGTGCGTTTAGGGAGAAAAGGGAAACTGATAGCTGAGAAAACAGGGAAAAGGTGGCAGCAGTTTTTGAAGCTCCCTGAATTTCCCCCAAAGCAATCAGGAGATTAGGATAACAAAACCAAACACTCATCAACAACGTCTACAAAAAGTGGGATGGCAAGTTATCCCTATAAACCTCAAAAATACAAATAGGTGGGACAAAACCATAGACAGCAACAGCATTAGGGTAGAATCAACAGCTGTGTGAAATGAGGCAAAAGAAAGGTAAAGGCATTTCCAGAAAACGAATTACCAGCAGTGTTAATCTGAAATGGGTCCCTGTCCTACGTGGAAGTCTCAGGTGCCTCTCTGTGAATGACAGTAGAAACGAAGAGGAGCTTTACTAGTTCTGCTTCATACCTGACTATAAGGCGACTACAGAAATTGGAATGGTGTTGGAATAGTCTGGGCCTGATGAACTCATGCTAAACAAACAAGTCCCTTTTCTTGGACACAGTCGGGCACTGAAGAGGTAACTTCTGGAAGTAGAATCTAAACTGAGAAACACTCATAGTAGGCCAGGAAAAGGAATGGTCAGAGAATAAATGCGGGGTGGGGGGGTGCAGAAGGAAGCAGAAGAGGCATGTCTCAGAAGATGCTCAGCCTTCTTTTGTTGTTGTTGTTTGCTTTGTTTGTTTGTTTTTTGAGACAGTTTCACTATGTAGTTGATGCTGGTCTTGAACTTACTATGCAGCCCAGGCTGGCCTTGTGCTTGCAGTGATCCTCCTGCCTCAGCCTCCCAAATGCTGGGATTACAGGTGTGTACCACCAACCCTGGCTTTCAGCCATGTTTTTGAATACTTCATTCTAACAACAGATGAGGTGACCCTACAGCCATAAAATTAAGAAGGCTTCCCCCGCCCTGCACATGAGAATCAAGGTAGAACTATGGTCACATTCTAGAGAAAGTATAAGAAAAAAAGAGAATGATGGAAATAATAATACTCTTTTGGAAAAGAAAGAATGCTCACAACCATATGTAAATTTAAATTTTTTAGGGAAGGGTGCCAGGAATCAAATACAGGACCTCTTGCTTGCCAGGCAGGTGCTGCGCCACTGAGCTATACCCCTAGCACTGTAAAATTTAATATTTTACAATGATAAAAATATAGGAAAATAATGCGAGCTATAATCAAACAGCAGAAATAGAATTTGGAAAAAAATTATTTGGCCATTTGGGCAAGATCCCAAGTCCCTTGTTAAGAAAAAACTCAGATTTATGTAAAATTTTTGACATCAGCAATATTATTATGCCAGAAGATAATGCAGTGACAAATTTAAATAAGGTACTCAATGCGAGCTATTGATTTTATATCCAGCTAAATACTGACTTGCAGAGATCAGTATCCAGACAACATGTGTATGTAAGAGCTTAAGAAATATTGATGACATAACCTACTATAGAACAAGTTCAGATAACCAAAATTACTGAGGTGAGAGAGTGATCTATATGCACAGGCATATTTATTAGTAAAATAAATAAGCGATGCCTGTAAAAGGGGCAGTATATTATGTATCAGAACATTTTAACTGTGAAGGATGTCAGAACAGAAGAGTATGTAGTAAGCAGGATAAACTTGCTGATTGTCTTATAATTATTAACTGAGAGTAGAAGGATATTACTTCAAATTATTATCCTAGGGATGAAACAGAGAAAAAACAAGGGATTACTGCCTAATTTCAGTACTGCTGCTTTGGTAAAGAAAGAATAGGCAAAAGTAGGCACTAAGGTTATTAGGTAAAAGCAATGTGAAGGCAATTATTGAAGCAAAAATGTAAGCTATTTTAAATACCAAAAGGTCTATCCCCCAACAATGCAAAATCCAACTCTAAGCTGTGGATAAAAGAAAGATACAAAGGAAAAAAAAAAAAGAAAGGAAAGCTACCAAGAATGGTAAAACTGTATTAGGCAAATGCAAAGAAAGATGACGCCAAAAATCACAAAATTGTTATCTGAAAAAGTAATTTTAGCTCAAAAACTCATTAAAATACGAGGAGGGTCTCTTGTAATAGTAAATGTTATAATTTACAATGAAGATATACATTATTAATATTTATATTCCCCAAGGCAGCAATTTTCATAAAGCAGAAACTATATAGACTAGAAGAAATAGAACTTACTAATAATAGGAGATACAACAATGTACTTCTCTCAGTTGAAGGTGCTCAACTAAGTGATTAGCAAGATGGTAAGATAGTGAAGGGAAATTGTAAATTAAGCTTTCAATCCAGGCCAAGCGTACTCGCACAACATCCAGTCAAGCATACTTGGGCTGAGGATATAGCTCGGTAGGAGCATGAAGGAAGCCCTGGATTTAATCTTTAGCACCAAAGAACAAAATAAAAGTACACATGGAATACTCATAAGAATTGACTGTATCATAAGCCATAAAGAAAGCTACAATTAATAGAGTACAAATAATGCAAAGAGTCATTGCAAACCTCAGTGCAATAAAACTAGCATTAAAAAATAAAGTAAAAGATAGGCATAGTGATATGCACCCTGTAATCCCAGCACTTGGGGAAGCTGAGGTAGAGGATTACAAGTTCTAGCCTGGCCTGGGTAATTTGCAGACTTAGTGAAATACTGTCTCAAAAAAAAAAAGGTGGGGCGGAGGGGAGGGGAGGTTGATGGTTGGGAATGGGGGGATGTAGCTCAGTGGGAAAGCGAGGTCCTGTGTTTAACCTTCACTACCACAGAAAAGAAAGTCAAAAAACAAAACTTTCTGTTTAGTAATTTAAATGTGGTATACTGTAAATAGCCTTTGAAACACAGAGAAAGCACAGGTTAAACTGCAGAAACTTCATGAAAATAATGATAAGATCTTGATATATGTCAGTATCTTGATGATATGTCAGTGTGTATGGTGTGTAGCTAAAGCAATTGTCCACAGATTATAGTATAGTAATAAGTATCCATAGCAGTAAAAATGAACAAAATTTTTAAAAAGGTGAGCTAAATACCCAAGTTGAAAAACCAGAAAGACAGTGGAAAATAAGATAAATAAAAAGGAAGTACTTGAAATAGTTATAAGCAAAACTTAATAAATTAGAGTGAGAGGCTGGGAATCAGTTGTAGAGCAGTTGCCTAGAATGTGTGAGACCTGGGTTGTATCCCAAGCACGACAAAACAAAAGAAACAACCAACCTGACAGTCCGTGAGTTAGAGTGAAAAAAACCGTAGTATTTAAAAGGTAATGTATAAAAATCATTGGTCAAACTAACTGTGCTAGTTAATCTTGCCTGAGAACTTTACTGGCTTAAGAGACTTCTAGAGAAGTGATTGGATTGTGAGGGCCCCAGCCTCTTTAATGGGTTAAACCATTGAGGTGGTCATAGCTGAATGGGCTATTAAGAAATGGGATCTCATTGGAGGCAGTGGGTCATGGGAATATGACCTTGAGGACTGTATGCGGCCCTTGGCCTCTTCCTCTCTGGTTCTTTCCAACCCTCCCTGCTTCCTGGCAGCTACAAATTGAACGGCTTTCCTTGACCACATTCTACATTGGGGCCAGTTAACTATGGACTGAAACCTTGGAAACTTCTCTTCCTTTTAAATTGTAAAAGGTACTTTTCAGATACTTCTGTCCCAGCAACAGAAAGTTGACCAATATACTAATCAAGAAAAAAAGAAAGTTTAGATACACTAAAAAGGAAATCAAACCAATAAGAGATTTATTTCTACAAATTTATGAATGCAGATATAAAAACCAAGAGGAAGAACAGGTTGTGGTGGTGCATACCTGTAATCTCAGGACTAGGAAGGCTGAGGTCAGAGGATTCCAAATTTGAGGCCAACCTGGGCTACATAGCAAGCTCAAGGCCAGCCTGGGCTATATATTTCATTAAGAAGATGAAATGGATCATTTGATAGAAAAACGCTACCTTAAAAATTGATTTCAGAGGGTCAAAAGTCCAATAGACTTTTTGAAGAATATAGTTTATAACCTCTCCTACTAAGAAGCACAAGGGCCAAACCTTTTCAAAAGGGAATTCTTTCAAATTTTCAAAGATCGTATAATCCTTTGCCCATGTGGGCCTTTCTGTCCTCATGATATTGGCTGATTTTCTGTAAAACCATTGAAACAAAAGAGAAAAGAGAGACTACTGAAGATCAAACCTACAGTTTTATAATCTAATCTCAGAAATAATATAGCATCACTTTTTAAAGACATATTCTTTTTGTTAGTAATAAGATACTAAATATAGCCTACACACAAGGGGAGATGAGCTAATCCCTGTTTCTTGGGGAGAGGAGTATTAAGGAGTTTGTGGATTATCTTTAAAACCACCACCTAAGAATGGATGGGAAGACCTGAAAAAGAAGAATATGTGGGATGACCCCAACATGTGACAGTACAATAAAGTCTTTGCTTCTGAACAGTCCATCTAGTATTAGTGTGTGGCAAGCTAGGCATGGTTGTGGACACCTGTAATCTTCATGAGGATTACACTCAGGAGGCCAAGGTCACTGCAAGTTTGAGGCCAGCCTGCATTACAAAGGGAGAACCTGGCTCCAAAGGAACCCCCATCATTATCGTCGTCGTCGTTGTCGTCGTCGTCATCATCATCATCATCTTCATCTTCATCGTCAGCAGCAGCAACAGCAGCGTATCAGTACATGGAGAAGTAGATGGGCCAGTAGAGCAGAGAAAAACCTCAACATGTGGAAATATAGTGTATGATATATGAGCATCTCAAACCAGTATGAAAAGGTAGATGTTTGGGCTGAGGTTGTAGCTCATTGATGGAGCATTTGCTTAGCATGAGTTTGATCTCTAGTGCAGCAAAATAAATAAATAAATAAATTTTAAATGAGCAAGTGCTGAGAGAATTATATAATGGTATCGACATAAAAGTGGAGTTACTTTTGTCAGTATAAATTCCAGATCAAAGATTTAGAAATAAAAATCTAATTGTATAAGTGCTAGGATAAAACCGAATCCTGTATCATCTGAAGGTGAAGAAACTGTCTTCCCGTGGTTGAACTTTCTTATCCAAGGTTGCAGAATATGAAGGAATTAATAAACTTTACTATGTAGCACATGTAAAGGAAAAAAGACTTGGTATTAAGCGTTTGTATTCCTCCTGTTTCCTCTAATACCTGCAGGCCAGGTGCAGGAAGCACAAATTCTTCACTGAGAATAAGGGAGGATCCATGTCATCTGAGTTCTCAAACTTTACCTGTTGGTTCGTAGTATATACCACCATGGGCCGGGGATGTAGCTCAGCGGCCCAGTGCCTGCCCGGCGAGTGCAAGGTCATGAGTTCAATTTCTGGTGCCAAAGTACATACCACCACATTTCTTTGACCTTGCATGAGAAAGCACTTACAGTTACAGAATAATTAATGAAGAGTATTACATTCTGGTCATCAGTTTGTATAACTTTTGCCAGAAACCTATTAGGACAGTGTAGTACCTCTTATATATCTGTGACATCTTCACTCTCTTCTATCTAGAAGGTTACACAAGCTCAAGTAGGAAGGCAGAAAAGACTATCCTGATACCAATACCTTTTACTTAGCGACAGCGTCACTAGTTCTCAGTCCTGTTTACTGCTGGTTAACTTTATTAAACTTCTTCCTTTTAAGATTTGGTAGTTTGTCTGTGATTTTTCATCTAGCCTGAAGTATTTAGGTAATAATAAGAATTCATTGGTTAGGGTTATAATAAATACATTGATTAAAGAATAAGAATAATACATAATTCTGTCCTCAAAAAGCATTGCTAAAATAGTTCATAAGCAAAAAACAATTATCAAACAAAATGCCACATAATGAAGTGCTAACTCGCAGTATAGAGATGCAGGTAGACCTTTTATAATTTGCTAATTGTGCAGTTCAGATAATATACAGGTAATAAGAAAAGGGATTAGAGTGAATTTCGAAAGAAGAGAAACAAGAAAATATTTCTACTAATACTCAGACCTGATTCTGCATGAGTATTTTATAGATGAAAGACACCTCACAGAGAACAGCTAGGCTTAGATGTGTTTTCACTGTAAAGAAGGTAGTGATAACCAGGCGTTGTGGTCCACGCGTTTAATCTCAGCACTCTGGGCAGCTGAGGCACGAGTGCAAATCCAAGCCCAGCCTAGCTACTTAGTGACAGAAAGACCCTGTCTAAAGAAGCAACGGGGATGGGGTGGGGTGGGGTAGGGATGGTTCTGGGACAGAGCTTGGTGCAAAGGCCCTGGGTTGAATCCCCAGTTTTGAGCAGTAGGACTGTTTAATTCTGATGTGCCAGTTTAGGGGAAACAGTGTAGATGATAAGACTTACTATATAAGTGGCATTTTGAGAGGGTTAACCAGAGGTAACTTCAGGGTGCAGGATGAACTACGTGTTTAAGAGATACGAGACAGACCAGGAAGCAGGATTGGTTTTTGTTTAATTGGCCCCAAAGTATGGTATATTTGTGTACTATTGGTTTATAATTAGCAAAATAACATGAAGGCAGTCATTTCAAATTTCAGTAATGACAGAGAAGGCTCTTCTGATCTCATTTCCCAGAGGTAATACTTGGTATGCAGACTTCCAAACACTATTTTCATGCATGTACTGATATGTAATTGTTATTATTTGTACAAGACAGGTTTTGTTTAGATAGACTGCATTGTAGTTTCTTCAGTGTTTTGGAGGGTGACAAGGAGAAGGTTACCATAAAATCTTTGAGCAGAGGGAAAGAATACTTTTCCCTAGAAAAACCTCAGTGAAGTTGGTAGTGGCCTTTGGAGCAAGATTTATTCAGTAACATGTGCGAGTCTACTAGAATAATCTCATCCACTGATTCACACTTCTGTCTGGAACAAGTTTATCTGGTCGACAGTTAATTTTCCTTCTTTTTGCAAATGTAATGTTTTATTTTCCCTCCTTTTCAGCATAATTCTCCATCTAGTGATGATAGTTCAGACTACAGCCTTGATTCAGATGTTGAACATACAGAAAGTTCCCATAAGAAAAGAACTGGTTTCTACAGGGATTATGACATTCCATTTTCTCAGGTATTGTCTTTTTTATTGTGATAAAACATATAACATAAAAGATAACCATTTTAACTCTTGTAAGTGCAATTTAGTGGCATTAAGTATGTTAACAATGTTGTTCAACCATTACCAGAGTGGGATCATCCTAAACAGAAATTTTGTGTCCATTAAGTAGTAAACATCTCCTTTTGCTTTGCTCCCAGTCCCTGGTAATCATTATTCTTTCTGTTTCTATGAGTTTGCCTCTTTCATATACCTGAAATCATACTATATTTGCCCTTTTGTGTTTGACTTTTTTCACTTAATATATTTTCAGGGTTCATTCATGTTGCAGACTTCATCAAAGTTTCATATTTTTAGAGGCTAAACAGTATTTTATTATGCGGATACCACATTTTGTTTATCCGTTCTTATGTCGATGGATACTTGGGTTGCTTCTACCTTTTGGCTCTTGTGTGTCATGGTGCTTGTTAACATGGGTATGTGAATTCTTTTGTAAACCCTTCCTCCGTTCATTGAGATACATATCTGGGAGTAGAATTGCTGGATCACCTGACTGTCTCACTTTCTGCGGAACCACAAAGCTGTTTTCTGTAGAGTCTGTGCACTATCTTACATCCCTATCAGGAGTGCATGAGGAGTCTCACTTCTTCACTTCCTTGCCAACACTTGTTTTTTTCCCTCTTGTGGGGAAATAGGCGTGAAGTGTATAATATTGTGACTTTGAGGCATTGACTTGTAAAAGGAAAAATGGAACTTTTAATGATTATTTTTCCTTTCTGATATTTTGAAAATGCATTTGTGTTTGTCACAAGAGCATATGTTTGCCAGATACGTGTTACAAGTTCGAAGTCTTTGAAAATAAAGAATACATTATGTACAATATGTATTAGTTTGCTTTGATTGCCATTTATGCCACAGACTAGGTAGCTTAAACAATAGAAATTTATTTTTCAGTTTGAAGGTTCGAAGTCCAGCATGAGGTGTCAGCAGGCTTGGTTTTCTCTGAGGACTATAAGGGAATAGCCTGTCGTAGGCCTCCCTCCTTGGTTTCTAGATGCTGCCTTCTCACTGCTTTGTCCTCGTATGGTTGTCCCTCAGCACACGAGAACCTCTGGTGCCTTTGTCCAGGTTTTCTCCTCTTATACAGATACTGATGAAACTGGATTAGAGTCTTCTCTTCTCTGACCGCCTCATTTAATTTAATCACCTTAGTAAAGGCTTTCTCTCCAAATGTAGTCACGTTCTGTGGTACTCAGATTAGAGTAAAATATGGATTTTAGGAGGACATTTAATTCATAATATATCATAGCATTCCATGCAGCATGGTTAAGAAATGAGGCAATATTGAATGTTGAAGATAGGTGGTATCAACCCCTTCAAGTGCAAATATTATTTGAAATGTTTTAAATAGAAAACAGATTTAAGAGGCTAGATTAGTGGTAAAGCACTTGGCTAGCTTGTTTAAGGCCCTAGGTTTGATCAAAGAAAAAAAAAAAGAGAGAAGAAGAAAAGAAAACAATTCTAAAAATCTTTTTTCTCAAATATATAAATATTATTTTGTGGTAGGATAGTAATGATGCCACCATCCTTGTCTACAAGAGCTTTGTTCTTGTTTCTAATTTGATGTTACCAATCTCTTGTAAGTTACAAATCAAATAGCTATGTTTGTTAGAGCTTTTCTGTATTCTAACTCTGTTGCCTTCTTTGTAATCAAGTTTGCAAAGATAAACGAAATATTATTAAATTGTCTTTTTACAAATTTGAAAGCATTATCCTCTAGTTCATAATTTTATCCAGTTAGGTAAATATTAACATATGTATCACATTTAAAATGCCTTGAGCTAATGATGACATATGGTTTTAGTTTTTCTAGATCTTCAAATTGCAATTAGGTATAATTTTTCTTGCTTTATTGAAAAATTAACAGTGTGATAAGACCAATTAAAGTACTTCAACGAAAGGAACAGACTTGAATGCTGTTAATAAATAAACTTATAGAACTAACTTACATTTTTGTTGTTCCCTGCTTTAGTAGGGAAGCCATAAAATCAATAACGTTTATCATAATAAACACTCTAATGAGTAATTTATTCACTAGATTTTTTCACTGTGGAGGAAGCCCTGTTTTTTTCTATTAGACCTCAGATATTAACATTTTCTTTTTACAAAATTTTCATAAGTCTTTATTTTTTATTTATTTATTTTTTGTGGCACCGGGGATCAAACTCAGAACCTCGCACCTGCCAGACAGGCGCTTAAGCCACTGAGTCAAACTCCTGGCCCTAGTTTTTTGAGGCAGGGTAGCTCACTATGTAGCTCAGGCCGGCCTTGTGCTTGCATTGTAGCATAAGCCAGCCTGGAACTCACAACGCTCCTCCTACCTCAGCCTTCCGAGTGCTGGGATTAAAGGCATGCATCACCATGCCTAGCTTTTCATAAGTCTTTATTAAATATATTGTCATTTGAGGATTTTTCAAAATTAGGAGAAAATATCCATATTTTCCCATACTCCTTATTGTTCTACTGTTTCTTCCTTATTTTTATTTTAAAAAATTTTTATTTATTTATATTTGTTCTTTTTGAGACAGTTTCACTATGAAGTTCAGGCTGGCTTTGAACTTGTGTTGTAGCGTAGACTGGCCTTGAACTTACAGTGATCCTCCTGCCCTGGCCTCCTGAGTGCTGGGATTACAGGAGTGCGCCACTTCCAGCTCTTCCTTATTTAATTAATTAATTAATTTATTTATTTTGTGGTACTGGGGATCGAACTCACAGTCTTGCACCTGCTAAGCAGGTGCTTAAGCCACTGAGCCAAACTCCCAGCCCTATTTTTTTTGAGGCAGGATTGCACTGTGTAGCTCAGGCCAGCCTTGCTCATGTTGTAGCCCAAGCCGGCCTCAAACTCACAATGCTCCACCTACCTTAGCCTGCCGAGTGCTGGGATTAAAGGCATGTGCCACCATGCCCGGCTTCTTCTTTATTTTTAAAAGGGCCTTTTCATTTTTTTGGAGAAGGAATTTATGTATGATGGTGTGGATTTTTAAATACTCCTATGCATGTGGACATTGAGTCATACAAAATGGAAAACAAAAAACTAATAACTAATGTTTAATAACATCAGAGTAGCAGTCTTCTGACCTTAGTATTAAAGCACATTATTTGTAAGTTCTAATGAAAAGTCAGAACTAATAACTATCTTTCTGTTTTTTTCTCCCAAATTGCTAGGGGAGGAAGACATTCTATGTTACTGTCAATTGATGTATATAATTGAAAAGATCTATTAATAATCTTCCATTTTCATTTAGCATGGACATATATCAGGAAGCTACATGACATCAAAGAAGGGTCAGCATAACAAAAAATTTAAAAGTAAAGAATATGATGAGTATAGTACCTACAGTGATGATAACTTCGGTAACTACAGTGATGAGAACTTTGGTAACTATGGCCATGAGACAGAGGAAGATTTTGCCAATCACCTGAAACATTACAGGCAAGCTAAAGAAACCTCAAATAGTTCTTTAGGGTCATCATTTTCTAAAGAATCAGGGAAAAAACAGAGAATAAAAGGAACTCAGCAAGGTAAGTTTGAAGTAATAGTCTGTTTTAAATATGAAAACGTTTTTAGAATGGGTAGATACAAATATAAAAACTTTAAAGGTTCTCAGCCCTTTCTCAAAATGAGCTAATTTGTATGGTATCTAAATTCATTTTCCTTTATTTTGTAGACCTTGAGGGTCAACTCCACATATTTTTCAGTAGGCTTGGTATCTTAATATTTCAATTATGTATTCTAATATGTTAAAAGTGCGTAATACATAAGAAAACTTTATTGTATTTTTTTCTACACTGTGTGATGTCAGCATCCAGTTATCTCTGTTAACTCTATGTATTATGTTATATTTTAAGACCAATAAAGATAGATTACTGGGGAGCTATCCTTTTACTAGACTTTAGAACAATTATCTTTGCTATGCAAATGTGCATGGGGCTATGAACATCCTTTAGGGTTCAAAAAACAAACTAAAAAATTTCTGCAGGGATCACCTATTTATGTCATGTTGAGGCACATGGTTCTTGCAGAGACCAGTGCAAGTTGCCACCTAGTGACAACAGTGAAGAAACCATGTGTCCTATAAAAGGTCAGATTAACCTTAAATAATGGCCAGTTGATGTTCGTGCTTCAAGAAAACTGGAACAAGATAAACTTGAGGTATTGAGCTGCCACACCTTATCTTTGAAAAAAGGAGACAGTTATGAGTAAATTTGGTTAATTTCTATGGCTTTATTTTTTATTTTCTAGCAAAATTCTTTTGAAGAATATGAATCTAGGGTTAACTGAACTCAAGGGAAAAGAGTTTATATCTGTGATTGTAATGGGTAGATTTGTCCTTGGGATCTGTTCATAGTAGTGTCGGTGATATCTCACTTGGAGAATGGAAAATGTAAGGAGGACTTGGCCATTCCTTTCACATGGGGTTTTTTCTCTCAAACTCTTCCTTGTTTGTCCTTTAAAGTAACTATCACTTTTTTATTTTTTATTATTACTATTTTTTGTCTTTTGAATGATGAAAGTGGTAAATGGTCTACTGAAGGACACTCTTCCTATCTAGGAAATAACTCAACTTTTATCAAAGATAAAACAAAAATAATTTGAATCCCTACCATCCAGAGATAATAATAATTATTATTTTGGGCATACATTTTTCCAAAAACTTAAAAAGTTTTCTGACCAGTATTTTCAACAAAAAACAATTTTCTTGCCTGTAACTATAAATTGTATCTCAGTTGCACTAAAGTTAATGAAAAACTTTTACCACCTACTAAATGTATTGTGATCTCTTAAATAGTTAAGTTTGTAGTTACAGTAGTTAATTGCTATTGAAGTTTCACTCATGTGGGGTCTTTTTCCAGTTTCGTGACTGACACTGCAATAAACGTTTATACATATCTCAGAACATCTTGGCAAATATTTTTCGTAAGAATAGGTTATAAAAAGTAGATTTGAAGAGCCAAAAGACATAACAACATATTTTGATCCATATACCAAGTGGATATCCATAAAGGAGATGTAATGGTTTATAACTATACCTCCCTAGTGTGTTAAAAATGCAAATTTCTCCCAACAATGTGCTTTATTCTTTGAGGTGAAAATATATACATTTTTCATTTCTTTGATTTCTTTTTAAGGAAGTGAAACATTTTTATATATTTTTTGGTTGTTTCATAGGTCTTTTTTTGTTGTTGTTGTTGTTTTTGATACCAGGGATTGAACTCACAACTTTGCGTTTGCCAGGCAGGCTCTTTATGCCACTGAGCTAAATCCCTGGCCATGTTTTGTAGGTCTTAAGATTGTTAGAAAACTTACTAATTTAGTATGACTTAGGTGAAATGAGATCCTAACAGATTTTTTAAAGTTGGGGTATCATTTTAATGTATGTGCTGCTGAAGTGAGCACAGGGTATAATTTTAGATACTTATAAATACTAAATTTTTCAAAGCATAAAATCACTATATTTTTTACTTGGAGATTATAGATATATAAATGCATACATATAAAATCTCAATTCTCAAATGTAATCTATTTTGCTACAAATATTTAATAGAGAATCTCTGCAGTCTTCTTAAATATGAATATAGTACATCATTTTCTTAACAGAAAGGCATCTTACCATATCCTAAGGAAAATTAGGAGGGAAAAAACTAGAGCTTCTCTAGTTGTCTATATCCTCGTTCCTTGCTTCCAGTGTTGTTAACATCCCTTAAAAAACAAAGGAACAAGGAGTGGTAGGAGGAGGTGAATGCAAAGGTTCTGTTCATCTGAGGAGTGGGAAAGAATGCAGTGCACTATAGACTATTAAAAATGCGCTCTTCCTTGTGAACAAATAAATGGATAGGTATGATGCTTTTCTGTATTTGAAGTGCATTTTAATTTTTTAGGTACCGAACAGAGGGTTAAAAGTTTTAATATGGGTCGTGGACGTGGTTTGCCGAAGAAAATCAAGCGAAAAGACCGCGGGGGAAGAGTCAATAAAGGCCCCAGTGTTTTTTCGGGAACGGATGACTTTCAAGAGGTACTGAGAATTTATATAGGAAGAGGAGAGGAACTTTTTCATCTTTTAGTGTATCTGGTTACAAAGAAAGCACTGCAATTTTAATTCCCCTTTCCTAGTAAATGAAAAATTTCCAGTTTAGGTCAAATGAGTATAAATATCCCTAAAAAGGAGTTGCTGTTTTAATTAGTCACAATACCAACATAGAGGTGCAAGTTTAGGTGACCTAGAAATAAGTAGGTATGTGTGAAAGAACCTCAAAAGTGGTATGTTTCAAAGCAGAGATATCCTCAACTAATCTTTGATCATGATTTCTTTTCTTAGGAGTCATCTTTCCCAGATGCAAATGATAATAAAATGTTAATAGCTCAATATGTGGCAGGACCAAGATGGGAGACAGTGTTAAATTAATTTACTCACTGGAATTGAAAGCACTGAAAGGAAGGGAGGGAGGTATAAATTGTTGAAAAGATGAATTTAGGTAGCTTGCACATAATAGCTATTTAATAAACGGTGTGTGTGTTGAATTGAATTGTGTGTGAATTGAGTTGAGCTCTGAACATTCATATTTCAAAGCTAGGTGTGGTGGTGCATTCCTGTAGTCCCAGCACTTGGGAGGCTGAGCCAGGAGGATCACTGTGAGTTGGAGGCCAACCTGGACTATGTAGTGAGCCCTTGTCTCAAAAAAGAAATGGAGAGGGCAAGGGGAATGCACATTTCAACCTTGTGGAAACTTTCTGGGTTAGAGTGACCCAATTCATACATTGTGCCACTGTTGTAGTAAGATTTGACTAAATTATGCAGGACTAATGGTAGGTTATTTAAAGCTGCAACTTTGTGTAAAATACGTGTTGTAATTTGAAAGCGTTTGGCTGTCTGATCTCTGAATTTAAAATAATGGACAGAGATTTCTTAATAGGTACTTACTCATACTATTTAAGCACTGTTTAAGGGAATGTTAATAGCTGTGACCTAAAAGGAGAACTTCAGGCCCAGATATTTATGTGGAACTATGCACATGTTGTTCTGCTTCTGGGGATTTTTTAGTCAACATCTGTTAAAGGTTCTGAGCAGATTATGCATAAAGAAGCTTTGTTTTACTTTGTTCAATATATCATTTTCAAAATATACTTGACTGCAAGTTCTTTTATTATCCTACACATCTATTAACATTTACTGAGCCACTACTTTCCCACAGAATAACAGCTTTTGGAATTATTAATTATATCACTACTTTTTTTAGAATTTCTATGTGATTATTTATTTGTCTGTTCATTTTCATAGACCTTTAGAATGTGCTGCTTTTTTCTAACTCAAACTAATATGTGTACTTTCTAAGTAAGCACATTCCATACCCAGTGCTTGTACCGTGTATCTAAAAATACTAGTTTTCTAGAAAGTGTGCCTTCAAACAGGTTACTGCCTGTCTTTAATCTGTAAAGTGAGGCATAGTATTAAAGTAGCTGAAGTATCCCTGCAAGTGCTAATGTTTTAGATGTCTATAAATGTGGACCATAACTCAATATTTTATCATGTAATAGAAAAATCAAGATTAAAATATATTATCAACTATGTCAGTTTCCTAAGAAGGAAGCAACTCGTGTTCTGGAGAGGCCCACTCAGGGTAGAGGAGACTTTCAAGCCGCACTGGAGTGGCCAGTGTAGTTCTGTTTCCGTCCTTGGCCTTTCAGGGACGAAGAGATTCTCAGAAGGCCAGATAAATTCGGGGGTACCTTCAGATCTGCATGAATTTTCTTGAAAACTCAAGAACGGTTTACAGAACAAGCTAACTTTTCTAGGCATTAAAAATTTATTTGCTGGCCATAACATTCTTAAATTTTTTAAATGTTTAAAGTAGCTATTAAAGATTCTGTTAATACATTTTCTTTTCCTGGTAGATCCTTTCATTTCCTCTTCCTTCTACATAGTTTATGCTCTTGTCCCTTATGTAAATGTAATTCAGGTCTTCTAAAGCAAATACATTTTAAATGACTGAATAGGTAGCTCGATTTCCTCTCCCTCTGTCTTTCTCTCCTTCTCCCCTTTCTCTATTGCATTTTATTAGTGGGAGTGTGACACAATGCAAAGGACCAGGGAATTGAAGGCAACAGTTCCTAAGCTCTGTCCTGACTTTACTAACTCACTGTGTGGTGAATAAATCAGTAACTTTTCTAATCACCAGTTTTCATGTCTGTCTGATGAAGGTGATGTACTAGATTATTTCCGTGGTTCTTCTGTCTCTTATAAGAGCTTTTAAGGATGGAGAACATGTGTGGTTCCTTTGTAGGCACAAATTTAAAAGCAAGATGTTCTAAAATTTATTTGCTAAAGTTGCTTTAGATTTTTACAGTACCTTCATTATACTATTACAGTCAAGATTCTCATGATACTGAGAAATTTTCCTCTTGTTTAAAGTGAACTAATCTATAAAACAGAACTGTTCCCCAATCCAATATTAAAACAACAAAGTGTTCTTAGTGATGTAAACAGAAAGAGAGAATTTATCCATGTTGACATAAGTACAGTTTGTTGCATTTTTCAGGGATTGGTGTGTGTGATTATCTAATATCTTACTTTCTCATTACAGAGCCATATTCTCAAGTTGACTCATTAACTTGCATAATATACTCCCAATGGACATCTTAAGGTCTTTTATGGCATACCTATTAATAATACATGAAAGTGCATTTTTATAGCACCTTTGCCAAAACTGACTATTCTTAAGAAATTTCAAGCCTTTGTAAATTTATTTTTAAAATATACATTCTCACCTGTAATCCTAGAAATTGGGAGACTGAGGCAGGAGAATTGCTGTGAGTTCGAGGCCAGCCTGGGCTAAGAGTGGGTTCAAGACCTGCCTGAACTGCCTAAGCAAAACACTGTCTCAAAAAGAAAAAAAAGAAAACAAAAAAAGTCACATTTGGTTACATTTAATAGTCTTATCTATGCTGTTTTCCAGATCCATTTAACTGTACTATTTCATATGTTACATTCAAATAAAAATTTTTGTCTTGCAGTATAGTAAACCGGGGAAAAAATGGAAGGTTATGACTCAGGAATTTATTAATCAGCACACAGTGGAACACAAAGGAAAACAAATTTGTAAATACTTCCTGGAAGGGAGATGTATTAAGGTAAATGTATGTGGAGTATCTTAAGTCACTCTAACTTGCACAATAATCTTTAGAATTTAAAGATTTGGGGAAGTTGTTATTTTTCATTTCTCATTTATTTGTAATAAAGCTAGCTCTTTTAATATTATCTTGCATGAAAGTACTGTACATTAGAGCTGTACTGTACTGTACAAATTATTCTGGGACAGTAATATAATTTGCAGAAATCATATTTTATTTAACAAATATGTTAATGTTTGTGGCAAATACAACTTCTTTGGCAAATGCTGTTCAAAGTACAGCTCGTATGAAATGATTTAATCCTTACACTGCACCCATTATGTAGTTACAGTACTGTTATTATCCCCACTTTAAACACAGCACCACAAGGTTCAGTAAGTGTCCATAGCAGCCCGGCTAGAAGTCGTGAGAGCTGTTGGGATGTGGGCAGCTCCCGCCGAGGCCTTGCTTGCCGTGCTGCCTCAGTACTGTGCCAGCCACATCTGCCCGGCAGGAATTCTGAGGGGTGGTTGTGCCCGTGATTTGAAGACTGAGTGTAGTAATCATAATTCCACTGTGAAACACCATGGGGAAAGTACAATTGTTATTTTGTTGTTTTTTCTTTTTTTCTTTCTTTCTTTTTTTTTCTTTTAAACAGGGAGATCAGTGTAAATTTGATCATGATGCAGAGTTGGAGAAAAGAAAAGAGATCTGCAAATTTTATTTACAGGGATATTGTACCAAAGGAGAGAACTGCATTTATATGCACAATATCCTTTATTAAAATATATATAAAAAAGAATATTGAGATTTTAAAGAAATCATTGTGGTTTTTTAAAACCATGGATACAAGCAAGATACTCCTTGCTTGATTTTAAATTTAAAACAAGCAATTACTTAAACCCAGTGTAGTGAGACTTTGTACTTCAAAAGGACAAACTGGCCTTTATTCTCTAGAGAAATGAAGTAACTTCCTTTTGGGGAAAAGAGAATCTTTAGGATACAGAAATGAAGTTACTTCTCTTTGGGGGAAAAGCAATGAAATAAAGGCCCTTTATATGCAATATAATCAGCTTAAAATACTTCAAGAGACTGTGCTTCCTGAAGGGGTAGTTGGAAAAATATTATCTTATGATTTATTTATTTTACTTAGCTTTATAAGAATTAAATTATCATTATTGAAAATTATAAAATGAATCTCATTAAATCTTACCACCCAGTGAGAAACACTGTGTGTTCTCCTACTTTCCTCTTTGGAAGTATATGCATTAGCTTGTACGCTCATCTCTGTCAAAATGAGGATTTTATTATATACAGTGTAGTGGTACATTTTAAATACAGCTGTTTGCTTACTGCCTTGTATGACTAATGGAGCTTTCCCTATGGGCTTGAAACTGTCATAAACAGAGTATTTACATGTGCATACTTTTTTTTCCTGTAGACTTTCTGTTTGGTTCCACGGATTCATTTGTCTTCATGTCAGGGTTGCTTTGCTTGTTTTTCCAACTGTAGATTTTCACTTTTATTTTTCTAGGTAAATTTTTAAATAGTCTTCTTAAGGTAAAAAATAATGTTTAAAAAGTGAATAAAGTGGAAAGTGAAAATTTTCTGTTATCATAGTTCTAAATACAGAAAAAGGGGTGCCCAGAAATAATTGAATTAATTTCTTTATAACTCAGGCAAGTGGAAAATGGCTCAATATCAAGAAGCAAAAAGGGAAAAGATTGAAAATTTTCATCTTTAATTTGCATAACAAAACATTTACAAGCTAAGTAAAAAAGATAAATAATAAAGTGAAAAAAATTGAATGCAAATTATATAATTTATGAAGAAGAAATACACTTAACACTGCAAATTATATAATTTATGAAGAAGAAATACACTTAACACTGCAAATTATATAATTTATGAAGAAGAAATACACTTAACATGACTTTCTAAAAGTTGACAAGAAAATGGGCCAAGATACTAATAATTCACAGGAAGAGAAATGCAAATAGTCCCAAATCAAATGAAAAGATGCTTAACCTTTTTCATAATAAGAGCAATGTAATTTAAGCTACTCTGAAATAACATTTGCAGTCATTAGATTTACAAAAATCAAAAAACAAAACAAAACAAAACACTGTGACAGCAAGGCTGCGAGGAAGTAGATACCCCTATCTTGGGTATGCACCCTTATGGAGTACAGCTTGGCAGTATCTGGCAAAATTGCACATGCATTGACCTAGCAGTTCCATCAGTTTACAAATTCTAATTGATTAGTATATCTGAGTAATGATTACTGATAACTGCTAAAATCACTGGGTAAAAAGTTGATGAGGAACTTTGTAAAGGCTGGATGGGGCTGACAACAACTGGAAGATTTGACCTGGATACTAGTACTGGGTACTAGTTGAAATTAATGTACTAATTTTGTCAGATTCATAATAAGGTTATGTATGGTTAAAGAAAAAGAGAACATCCCTTACTTGTTTGAAATAAACATGGAAACATTTGCAGATGAAATGTATTTGGATATGCTATAAAATACTCCAGTGTTTAGAGTGAGTGAGGAATGAAGTGAAGATAGGCCTCTCACCAAATTGTCAAACAGTGAAAATAGTTAAACTTCTGTGGTCAGCATGAGGGAATTTATTATTATCTTTACTTTGGTATACGTTTGATAGCTTTCCAACCAACTTTTGAAACAGTCGTATGTAAATCATCCTTCAGGTTAACCATGCCTGCAGTACGCCATTAAAAAGCCTTTCAGACTTCTTTCTATGCTAAAGGATGTATGACTGGATGTATATATAATCATGCACAAATTTTTTTTTAAATGGCAAGCGTTATATTGATTTTAAAGACTTTTTAAATTTGACATCTTTAATTCATATGGGTTCTCTTTGAATGTGTGATGTGTACAGACCTTGTTTTTTCACCAGATGGTTGACTCATTGTCTCATCTTCACAGATTTAAAATAGTACCTTTGGCTGAGCATAGCGGCGCAGGTACTGTGTGGTCCCAGCTACTGAGGCAGGAGGGTCCCTTGAATCCAGGACTTGAGGCCAGCCTGGGCAACATAATGAGGCCCCGTTATTTATTTTTTAAAAAGCTGCTTTACCAGGTCCTAACAAAAAGACATCTTTATGAGATCCTAAATATTTATTTGTACACAGCTCTGCTTCTTATCCGTTGTACTATTTGACTGCTGTCTTCCTTTCTAAAAGAGTATATTTGATATCAGGTAGGGTAAATACGTCTCCATTTTTAATCAAAATGTTGTAATAACTGTTTCATTGAAGAAAAAATAATTTTGTTTAGATTTGACACATTTCTTTAGAAACCAAAAATCTTTTTAAACTCTTTTTAAAAACTTTCAGTCTCTGCTTTTTTTACATAGTCATGTCATCTTATAAGTAGTGACAGCTTTAATTTATTATATTTATACTTTTTATTTAATTTTCATTGTAATGGGTCTGCTGTCAGAATAATGGTGATTAATGCTGAGTGTGGCACAGATATAATATGCATCTTATTTTGATAATATCTTTTTGTTTTGGCTTTTGGCTATAATTTTAAGATAGATTTTTTAAAAATCAAGTGAAGGGTGAATATTCATATTTTACCAAGAGTTTTTCTTTTTTTTAGTCAAAGAAAGGATTTTGAATTTTACCAGTTTCTTTTTGCATCTACCGAGATGATTTTTCTCCCTTGATTTTTGTCAATGTGATTTTAGTAATAAACTGCCTAAAATCATCCAGGTATTCCCTGACTACAACACGACCTGAAAATGGAGTATTTTTTCACTGTTCTTTTAAATTTAATATGCTCTCTAGAAGTTTGTCTCTATAAACTTATATAAAATTACTCTGTAGTTTTCATTGTTTGGATATTTGCTTTTAATATGACCCCTTTATTTTTCTCATAAATAAAATTTCTAGCTACAAAATTTATTTGCTCTGTATAATATTTTATTGAGTAACAAACCTGCATAATTAAAATACTATGGTATTTGCTGTAACTATTATAAATATTTTACCCTTTAACCTTAAGAAATAATCTGATATAACTATAGGACAGTCAGTGTAATATGTAATAATACAGTCCTATTGATTTGCAATTATAGGACCTTAAGTACAATATACAGTAGAGTCCTGTTGATTAGCACAATTTTTTATTGTGGTAAGAGCATTTAATATGAGATCTACTTTTTAAACACAATTTTAAAAAGGTTCAATACAATATTGTTGACCATAGCTACAATGTTGTATGGCAGATCTGTAGATCTTAATAATGTTATGTTTTTCGGTCTAAAAAATTGGACTTTGATTTTACTTGGTCTGTTCCTTAATACTTTTTGTGTACATGAATTTCCATGTAAGTTCTATCATAGTGGCGCAAAGTGTTACCAAGGGGACAACTGTAAATTTTCCCATGATGATCTGACTAAAGAAACAAAGAAACTTTTGGAGAAAGTGAGTAGTTTCTTCACTTTGAATATTTTTCTTGGGTCTCTCCACAGATTCATTTGGCTCGAATGTATTTTTAGAATATATTTTGTGAAATTCTGCTAAGAAATTGAAGATTTGTTAATTTCACGGTTTTTTAAAAATACTATATAATGTGTGGGGAAAACAGAATTATTGGATTAGGAATGTTTTGTTCTTATCCAGGCCCTGCCATTAAAAAAACCGTAATTTACTTTTGAGTAATATCCGTTCTTTAAACCTCATCCTGCTTGTTGAAAATAAGGCACTAGCTGCCTTTGATCCATTTCAACTCTAATATTTTTCTATTAACAAAATTCATTTACTGAAGTCTTCACAGTTTTAAATGTGAAAAAGAGATCTTGTTTTGAAATAGTAATCCTTAAAAAAAAAAAGGAATAGTAATCCTTATCAATTATTTTTAGGTGTTGAATGCTGATGAAGAACTTATGAATGAAGATGAAAGAGAATTAGAAGAACTTAGAAAGTGCGGTATAACTCCTCTTCCCAAACCACCTCCAGGAGTTGGGCTCCTGCCAACCCCACCAGAACATTTTCCCTTTTCTGATCCTGAAGATGATTTTCAGACGGATCTCTCTGATGATTTCAAGAAAATTCCATCTCTTTTTGAAATAGTTGTAAAACCTACTGTGGATTTAGCACATAAAATTGGGAAGAAGTAAGTTGAAACTTTTAAAATGCCAGCAAATTTTCTGTAAAAATTTGTGTTAAAATACTACATTGTATGTCAAATTAATAGTGAGTGGACATTAACTTGATGGAGGTAGCAGATGTCTGGCATGGACTCAGGCTGCTGCCTCCCCCTGGCTGTTTTCTCCACCCTTTGCTGCATGAAGCCTCTCAGCGTAGTGATCCTGGGTGACACTGGCTGTTGGATGGATGTGACATTTCCCCCATCTGAGTATAAGCCTGCATTTTTGCAGATAGTGCTTGAGATAGTGCATATGTCTCCAGCATATTTGGTTCTTTGTGGAAGCATTTCCTTAGGATGTGAGAGGAAATCTTCTGAATAATCTGGACCTAGGTAGTCATGTTCCAACAGTACCATTCCAACCCTGCTGTTTATCTCCTAGGGTCTGTACACCTGGGCCCTGAGTCTCCTGGTTGGTTATTTGTTTAACCTTGAACACTAAGGAAAGAGATGAGGTCACAGTAGATGAGGAGCAATAAATCTATAGTAAACGTAGCAGTTAATGTGAACCATTAAAAGTATTTCTATGAAAGTTAAGACAAGTATGTCCACTATTTTGCTAGTGTTGTGTATCAGATCCTAGTGAATGAAGTAAGAGAAATATGTTAGAAAAATTATAAAGATTGGAAGTGGAGAAAAACAGCATTCAACAGCTCTTTTTATGTGCCATCAGTAACCCATTAGAAATTATAATAAAAAGTTGTATATTTATGTGGGATTATTCTAATTCTGTTTTTTTAGGAAAAGTTCATGTAGAAAAAGGACCAGGGGAGCATCTGTCAAAGATTTATCTCTGGGTGGTGGGGTTAGAGGTGATTCTTGTTTATTTTCATATTTTTCTCTTTTTTCTAAAATATCTATACCAGGTACGTTTTAGAACTGCTATTTGTAAGCAGCAAGTAAGAAAACTGAGCTAAAATGAAAGCAGAAGACGTGTGTAGTATTTCTGTCTACTGATGAACTGGAATAGATAGTTTCTTAAACATATGATATTCTAGTTGGATATAGAAAGTCTTAATTAACCAGTATCTCTTTAGGAGTGTAGTGTTATTGTTTGTCTCTTTGAACTAAGAAATGTCATTCTTTCTGTGTGCAGACCACCAGCATTTTATAACAGTGCCTCACCACCAGGACCACAATTTCAGGGAAGCAGCCCACATCCTCAGCATATATATAGTTCTGGGTCAAGTCCAGGTTCTGGACCTAATGTATCTCAGGGGTGCAGTAGTCCTGTGATGCATCCAGGCTCCCCTGGACATCACCCATGTGCAGGACCTCCTGGTCTACCAATGCCACAGAGCCCTCCTTTGCCGCCTGGTCCACCTGAAATCATAGGCCCTCACAATCAAGCTGGAGGACTTGTTCAGCAGGATGTACCTTTGACACCACCGTGTATGGGTGGGGCTTACCACTCCCCCGGCTTTCCAGGACATGTGATGAAAGCACCCAGAGAGAATCACTGCTCTCCAGGTTCGTCATACCAGCAAATTCCTGGTGAAATGCAGCTCAGCACCAGTTACGAGTCTCTGCATGACCCAGCTGAATTTTATGATAATTACTATTCACAACCTGCTATACATAATTTTCAGCCACCCAGTAACTCTGATGGTAAGTTTACCTTTTGAAAGAACTTATTTCTAGTTGAAAGTAAAGTTCAGTTTTCATTAAAAGCATGATAGGAGTGTATGTTTTAAATAAAACTGAATAAAATAAGTGAAATCGAAACTTTAAAATGCTTTCAGTTTCACCAAAAGCAATAGAAATAGTAGAACTTTAACTTTTGAAACAATAGAAGTTTAGACAATTTTTAAAAACTCCTTTATAATTACATAATAACTTGAGAATCCGTTGTGGTGGCTGTTGTAGTTTGAATTTTTTTTTTTTTTTGTCTTTTTTGAGACAGGGTCTCTCTATGTAGTTCAGGCTGGACTTGGGCTCACTTTGTAGCCCAGCCTGGTCTTGGACTTGCAGTGATCCTCATGCCTCAGCCTCCCAAGTGCTGGGATTTTAAGAGTGCACCAGCATGCCCAGTGTAGTTTGAATTTCTTACACCTCTGGCGGGGTCTGTACTCACTCAGGTCTCTCCCTTCCTTTGCTGTATGTGCAGATGGGCTGTGGCATGGGGAATACATCCACCAGCAGCCCCTCACTGTGCAAGACTCACCTCACCTGGGCAATGGCCCTGACACCAGTGGCAACATGACAGACCACAGCCCCCTGCCAGCCCCAGGCCTTCTCCCTGCAGTGCAGAGAGCTCTTTTCGTCAGACTTACTCAGAAATACCAAGAAGATGAAGAAGCAACCAGCACCCAACCTCGTAGGGCACCAAGCAAGGAAGAAGGTGTGTCAGCTGTTTGGTTGTACCTTATCTATTTGAATACGTTAAAATATGAAAGTCTGAACCATCTATTCTACTTCCAGTTTAACTCATAGCACCCATCTTCTTAGGATTATTTGCGCCTTCAGTGACACTGACACTTTAATAATTTCATTGCAAGATGTTTGACTTGAAACAGTGCGTATAGCTGAAGCTAGAGTTCAGGGCTTAGGTGGGCAGACTTACAAACAAGTAAGCCTTTTCTTTTTTTAAGGAGAAAAGAAATAGAACAAGAAATGAATATGTTCTAGTTTGGAAATTTTGACTTCTAGTCCTATTTCAAAATGATTCGGTTATGACATGAAGTTTTAGAGCCTAATGTGCATACTTCTGCTATATTGTTAAATAACATTTTTTTTTGGTGTGGAGGATTGAATCTTGGGCTTTACCCTGAGCCACGCCCCCAGTCCCTCTTTTTACATTTTTTTTTAGATTTTGAAACAAGGTCTTACTAAGTCACTAAGTTTCCCAGGCTAGGCTTGAACTTGCAATGCTCCAGCCTCAGCCTTCCAGAGTGCTGACATTGTAGTCATACCACTGTCCAAGCTTATTATAAAAAAGATTACAAGGAAACTGTAAGTTTACTGTAGTTTTATTATTATTATTATTTTGGTACTGGGAATCGAATTTAGGACATTGTGCTTCCTAGGCAGGTGCTGTGCCACTGAGCTCTATCCCTGGCTCCTGTAGTTTTTTTATATTTGCAAGTGTACAGCAAACAATTAAGAATGAGAAAGCTCGCCGGGCGTGGTGGCGCACGCCTTTAATCCCAGCATTCGGGAGGCTGAGGTAGGCGGAGCGTTGTGAGTTCGAGGCCGGCTTGGGCTACAACGCGAGCATAAGGCCGGCCTGAGCTACATAGTGCGACCCTGCCTCAAAAAACTAGGGCTGGGAGTTTGGCTCAGTGCCTTAAGTGCCTGCCCTGGCAGGCGCGAGGTTGTGAGTTCAATCCCCGGTGCCGCAAAAAAAAAAAAAAAAGAATGAGAAAGCTTTAAAACATTTACTTCTTTTTATGAATTACAAAACTGTCATGTTTGGCCACTCTTAAACATGAAATTATGAATACCAGCAACTACATAAGTTTAGGTAGCTGCAGTCTATTATGTGAACATCATATGTGACATTTTCAAAGAAAGTAATATTAGCTCTTACCTAACATTACAGAAAAGTGAAGGATTTCTAATGAGTCAATTTCTTGTACAATTTAAATTTACTGCATTAAGTCATAAAACTTAATTTTATTTCATTTTTTTGATACTGGGGATCGAACTTAGGACCTCATGCTTGCCAGGCAGATGCTTGTGCCACTGAGCTTTATCTCCAGCCCATAAAACTTAATTTTAAAAGATAACTATTTTAATGGTAATCTTTCTATAAAAATGCTAGTTTTTTTCATAAACAAGAAAATTAAAGCTTTGGGATGATACAAGATTATGTACTGCAGTATATAATTAGTGACCTGTGAAGTTTATTTTCTCTGTATTCAGAAAAAATCTTGAATGACTAGGTTAGTTTATATTAATTTTGTAAATTTTAATGCTCTTGCAGTTTTTTTAATAAAAAGTTGTTAACTATATTTCCTAGCTAATATCTGCTTTTTAATTGAGCTAGCTGTGCTCTTCTACTATCCTTGTGTTACTATATTTGTTCATTCCAAAAAAGATGTGACTTCTTATATAGTAAGAAGAGGGTGAGAATGAAGATAGAACAAGGATAGAGGTGAGAAGTACTATGAGCAGTGGAATTTCTTCATAGAAATCTTTAACAAGTAAAAATGAATTTCATATCCAGCTCTAGGTTTCCTGGATGTCAAATGAAGGAAAGGAAGCTAGTGTCTAGAAGTAGTTTTTTCAGACACTGAGATCTGAGTAAAATTTTTTGTTTTAAACCACATACCACCTTAAATACCAGTGCTTGTTTCATATGCACTGTTCTATTGAAACTCATCCTGTGACATTAAAGTTTCGTGTAGTAGAAACATACTGGTGAGCAGTGAAAATGAGGTAAAAGTGAATATGTTTAGTACTGTATATTCTACTGGTCCAAGATATTCTAGTTGAGCAGTGGAGGAGAAAAGGAAAGGAGAGTGATTGTATGCTGCAATGTGGAGAGTGGATATTTTGTGACCAGTTCAGAGCTATACTGTGTATGCTTTGATGGGGAGTTAAAATCATCTTGCTGAAGCATTGGTTTTAATTCCTTCATTCTACTAAAGAGAAGACCTCTGACCATGAGGCTTCTTAAAATCGTGTCTAACATGCTAGGAGTAAATACATGTTAGGGATAAGGCATAAAGTATTCTCATAAAGTTAAAGTATAGAAATTTTAGCATGTTGTCATGATAAATTCAGAACTATGAAGCTAAATGATTTCCTGAATTTAAGAGGCCCAAACATTTTAAAATACCTTTCCAAGAGTGTTTTTGCCCCCAACCCTGCCATACATACCACACATACACTTCTGAGTTTCATTTTGCCATTTGGAATGAAAGGTCCTAATTTTTCTCTGACTGGAAGGCTGTTAGCACATATTCCAGTCTCTCTCCAGTTCCTATGTAGAGAATCACGACTGAATTGATAATTATCTTACCACATATTATCTCATTCCATATTGAAACCTGACATTTCTATCATTGATTTTCTTGAAGTTAGACTATACTTATTTAAGAAACAGTATGTGATTTTTTTTTTAATCTTAATTAAGGCTGTTTGACTATTTTAAAGTCACTAAATCTAAAGTGGCACACTAAAAATAAGAGCGAGAGAGATAAAGAGGAGGCCTTTAATGCGGAGGGCATGGGAGAGCTTTAGGGGCAGGGGGGTGGTATAAGGCTCTCAACAAGAATGGAGTGTAGTTACCTTTATCAACTTTGGCTGGGGGAGGAGTTTGGGGAGGTGGGCAAAATGACATATTGACAGCTGATTTGAGGGAGCATCTGCCTGTGTAAAACAAGAGACAGAATGATTTACTGGGGTCTGGGGGTGGAGGCTTGAGGGGTTGTGGAGTCTTGGGATTGGAGAGGGCTTGGTGCAGGCGCAAAAGGGAGCAGGAGGTTTATCTCTGGAATGAGAAGGAAAACTTGGAGTTTACTCTTGGAGAGCTAAGTTGTTTCTCTGGGTCCAGTACCGAGTTGGGGGATGCTAAGCCCCAAGCTAGCAGAACCTATCAAAGGCCAAATATAAATGCTGCATTCTTTACAATAAGTTTTTATCTGCATTTAGATGATACAGTTAACTGGTATTCCAGTAGTGAAGAGGAAGAAGGAAGCAGTGTCAAATCAATACTGAAAACGTTACAGAAACAAACAGAAACTTTAAGGAATCAGCAACAGCCTTGCACGGAACTCAGTATTCCTACTGACCCAAGACTTGCTAAAGAGAAAATGAAAGGAAATCAAGTGGCTGATCCTAGACTCAGGACTCTCTCCAGGCAAGACAGTAGAAGACCTTCTGAGTCTGTCCCAGTGGATCTCAGGCTCGTGTGGGACCCCAGGAAAGTGAGAGGCAACGGAAGTGGTCATGGAGGCTCTTCTGCTGGTGGAGCAAAGTTTGACTTGCATCATGCAAGTACTGGCCCTCATATCAAACACAAAAGAGGAGATGATGACGATGAAGAGACGGAAAGAGAACTGAGAGAAAAGGCTTTCTTAATACCTTTGGATTCTCCACCTGGTATAATGCTCCAGGATCCAAGGTCACAGTTGAGACAGTTCAGTCACATTAAGATGGACATTATCCTAACCAAACCCAACTTTGCAAAACACATTGTGTGGGCTCCAGAAGACTTACTTCCAGTACCTTTACCTAAACCGGATCCAGTATCTTCAATCAATTTACCTCTGCCCCCTCTTATAGCTGACCAGAGGCTCAATAGGTTATGGAATACAAAAAGTGATCTTCACCAAAACACGGCTTCCATTGATTCAAAATTAGCAGCCAAAGCCAAAATTAATCCAAGTAGAGAAGGCTACTTAGATCAATTTGGAGACTTACATAGTTCAGGAAGTAAATTAGGAGATCCTAGGCTGCAAAAGAATTTTGATCCTAGGCTTCACAGACTGCCTAATGTAGAGTCTCATCAAGTAGTTACCAAGGAGACACATACATCAAAGAGCACCCCTCATTTAGCCAAATCAAGCGCTGCTGCTTTGCAGCCCCCAGGGGTAATCACTAGCAATGCTAGTTCTGGGACTCTGCCTCCATATGCCCCTAAATTCTCCTCTTCAGCTGGCCTTCCACTGGGAACTCCAAGTACAGTTCTTAGTGGTATTAGCTTGTATGACCCCAGGGAGCAGGGTTCATCATCAACATCAGACTTAGCAGCAGTTTCTTTAGGAGAAAATGCAGAGAGCCAGAAGAAAAGTGGTAGTTTAAAAAACAGTGATAAAAATGAGCCTTCTCCTGGAGAAGCAGTCCTGCCACAGAAAACCGCTCCAAGCATGGAAGTCACTGCTGACGTGCCTGCTGACACACAGGCAGATGCTCTCCGGAGTCCCGGTAAGGTTCAGGTCCCAGCAGTCCACAGTCTTCCTATTCAGGCCTTGACAGGCTTAATCAGACCCCAGTACAGTGATTCCAGGCAGACCAGGCAGCCAGGACAGGTGAGCCCGACTCCAGAGAATGATCCCAGTAGAGAAACAGATGACAAATCTCTCAAAGAGGTTTTTAAAACTTTTGATCCAACTGCTTCACCATTTTGTTAGCTGTCATGTAATTAAGCAGTTCTTTTCACTCTTGTGACTGTTGCAGTCCTCTGCTGTTTTGTAACTGGTTTACCTCTATAGTTTATTTATTTTTAAATTATAAACACTTTTCAGCTGCTAGTATCAGAACCACATGAAGTTATATCCTGTAAAGTCTGTGGTATTTTATATAATATTTTTATAACTTTGAGACTGTAGTAATTGACATAGAAACGTATATATCATGTTAGCATCAGTAAAAGTACTTTTATTGTAAATAAGTCATCATGAACTCAACACTCTGCCTGAATACACCCCCAATTGTCGTTCATAAATGTTTAGATAAACAGTTACTACTTTTATATGGTTGTTTAGTTTCAAGCAATATGATACACATTACTTTTGAGAAGCAGTATTTTAAGTAGGACCCTCTATCTGTCAACACAGAACTGATTAGTCTGTAATGCCGGTGGCTCACTAACATGAAATGAAGTTCAGAAAACATTTTGAAATCACAATTAGCAGAGCAGTTCATGTTTAAGGGCATCACTTTTATTAGTATTGACAATATTATTTGTGTAAATTAAGCATTTGAATGTTATATCTTTTAAAAGTATTTTATTGTATACTGTATCATAGAAGTTGGAGGTATATAAATAGAATGTTTTGCTAAAATGAAAATTTCCCAGTTTCTCTAATGTAATGTTTTAAATTTAATTTTTCCTAATAGTTATGAGTTACTGCTGTATTACAGTGTGATGTTTATGTATTTCAGTGTTTTTGTCTTTAGCAGCATAATTTATATTACTTTTTCAAATGATGTAGCTGCGATAATTGTGTTCATCATGACTTTGGCAATTTTTTACAGACTTTTAGATCAGTGAATCTGTACTGATTATTACATTGATAATGTTTTAAATGTCTAGGTTCTATATTTTTTCTTAACTAGCAAGAAAACACAGAGATTGCAGGTATAGTCAATTGTATGGCTACCAATAAAGAATCTCTTTCAGATCTCACCTGACTGGTGTTCTATAATAGGGGGAATTACTGGTATTTTAAATATTTAATATCCTCCTCTTTTGGAAACCTAAATTGATTAGAACTTGCATTTTATGAAACATAACTTGTATTCATCCATATGTTTATTGCAGTATAAAATAGTGGCAACTCTGTTTTTTATATATATATATAATTTATGACTGAATGTATTACACTAATACACATATCTTAAACTGCAGGTATATGCAGGTATATTTGCTAGTAACAATTCTAATAAGTAACTTGGAAAGGAGCATTTCTTTATAAAGACAAAGTAGGTGATAAAATCAGTCCTTGGATGAAACTATCTACCCTTGAGAAGTGATTTTAAAAATACACAGCAAAATATTTTTGCTTCTATTTGTTGCTTAAAATGGCTAAGGCTAACATTTTGGGGTTAAAAATATATATATAGTTAGAGCCACCAAACTAAATATTTTCTGATTTATTGCTCAAATGAATTTTAATGTTAACAGAAAAGTCAACAAAATAGATAAGACAGAAAAAAATGTATTCCAAAGTAGTATGATTTACTTTTATCAGGATAGAAATCAGTGAAATTGTTGAATTTTAGTAAATTGTAAATGTTAGCAAATATTTAGTTTATTCATGTATTTCATTATTGTGTTTGGTAATACTGTTTACTTTTCAAATATGATACAGAAAAGATAATTTGGCTTGTTAAAGACCAAAATATAATCCAGACTTTTAACAGAAGTTCATTTTTTCTACTAAAAGAAATGTAAAAATATGGATTAAAAAGTAAGGTTTAAAACTCATGAAGGAAAATTACTTAATGTTCATATATTCAGTATTCTTGGTCTCTATTGTGGTAACTAATGTCATAGTGGCTGTCTTTCAAGAAAATTTGAAATTACTTCCAAATTTGATAATGTATTTTATGAAAAAGTTTTTATTTGTTTAAAATGTTTGCTCTTTATCATATAGTTTTTTATTAAAATAACATTAGCTTAGGAGATAGCTGTCAGAATCTGTCAACAAAGATTAGTAGTTTTTTCCTATTTCCTCACAAAAATTAACAAGTAGTTACTTCCCCCAGTGAATAAGCTTTTTTCTTTTTTAAGGTGGGTTGATGTTTTTAGGATCCATGGAATTTGATTTGCATTACCACACAGAAAAGTGTCCTTATTCTTGGAAGCTATGGATTTAGAGATAACAGAAATAACTTGTTTCTTAAAAGAAACTGAGTGGTCTCATCAGTTAGGATGCCTCTTAACTATTCATAGTTGACTTTGATGTTGAATAGACTGGAATATGTCATGATACTGAATTGGAATACCCAAAGATCATAATAATTTAGACTTACTAACTGCTTTCCATTATCATAGTTATGACTTCATTTTGAATATTGTAAACAAATCAGATGGTGGAGTGGTATCATCCTCTGTCTAACAATTAGATCTGATTCTGTGTGGATTCTGTTTTTCCGAGCCAGAGGCTCCAAACCCCAGAATTAGGCGTCAGTCAAAGCAGCCTAATTATGAAATGATGTTTGCTTAAATTCGTATTCGTATTCTGAATTGATTTCTACACAGTTTATCTTGGTTTCTAGTACCTTATCTGTGAAGTGAGATAATTTTGATTGATCATAGGTTTGATGTAGGGAGGGAATGAATTATTTGTAAAGTATTTGTAAATATAAATTTGTTTTATAACTTTCACAGACATTGTTATTATATTCCCGTCGGAATGTATTAGCTGTACAAATTCCAGAATGACATGATACAGTGTGTGTGGTCTACCAATCCTATGAAGTTTCAGATGATGTGCACTGAAGTCACAACAATAAAATTGCCTGAGACGTTTCAGAAAATATTAACCCATCGTTAGCAATATCATTAAACAATGGTGTGTCAGAAATACACAAGACTTTCCTAGTATAGACTTACTTTCTCTCTTCAAGATCTGACTTCTCTGCCTGTTTCATATAGGTTGGACATTGATGGAGGCTTATGAAAGTCCATGTTGTATGATACGTTTGCTTAAATCACAGCCTGTGAAGGCAAAGCAGCCAACTCATTTAAATATAAGAGCCATTTGTTCTCAGATACAACAGGTATATTAACTGCTACCCCTTAGTATGTATTTCTGCAGGCATGTGACACCAAGGTCTTTCTCAGTGACCACTTGCTTGTTCAAGGTATCATTTTCCTTTGCTTAATGGCAACTAGAAGTTAGAAAGTTCCTAGGGACTGAAATCTAGGGTGTTGGAGGAGCTGTCAGGATTCTCCCTTAGCGTGATATGAATCTCATGCTGGAGATGGTTTCCGAGTTCACCCTTCTGTGCTGCGCACCGCACCTCACGGGACTGGTGTTGGTGAAGGCGCTCAGAGGACTGTTCGCCAGTCACGCAGCGCACTGAAAGGGACTCTGAGTGTACAGAATGGAGAGTAATTATGCTTTTAGAAATCTTTTGGCAGTACTTGCTAATATGTTCAAAATTAATTACAGTAGAATATATAAGCATTAGAAAGCTATAGTTTAAACTTAGACAAATGTAACCAAACAGGGTCTAACTGTTTAGAGCCATTTTCCTCACTTCTGTGTTAAGATTAACATTTAGGTAATGCCTTCCCCCGAGCAACTTAGCGTAGAACCTGTTTCAGTGGCTCCCGGTTGCTATATTACTGAGGTTTTCTCTTGGAGTGTATTATTTACCAACAGCATCTGCAGTTGTAACAAAGCCCAAGTTAACCTGCCTCTCTTGGAAAGGATGCAGACCTAAGTAAGGACTTTGGTTAACATCAACTTAGTGCCTAGGATTTTAAATTTTTATAGCAAGAAATAAAACACATTTTAAACTTTATTTTTTGCTTTCAAAGGCAGGACGACCCACCTGTGTCTCCTGATTTTTGTTTCCCGGTAGCAACAAGTCTAGCTCTGGGCACACAGCGGGTGATTTGTTAACTGCCTATTCGTCACTTCCTGATGTCCATCCAAGTTTTCAGGTCGAATATGAGAAGAGCTGTGGTAGGAGCATTCCCTGATCATTTTATAAAGAATGCAGCTTACTAGTTATATCTCTTTCGGTAGATAAGGGAACCTGCACCCTTTTATTGTCCCTATTCTCACCCCTAAGTAGTGCAAACAATGATTATGGCAACTTTACTTAGGAGCTAAATGTTTGTATGATTCATATCTCAAAGAGTCCCCCCAACGTAGAAGGCAGCTCTTTTTATGCAGAGTAGCAGTTTGGATAGATCAATAATGTATTCATTTAGACTGATGAAGGATTCTTTCTGTAACCAGAAAAGGAATTGCATAGCTGGAGTCTTTAACATTTTTGTTTTAAAATGCTTCTCTAATTTTTCCCTTCCTGCTCCCCTAAAATACCAACCAAATTATCAACAGCATTTCAAATTCCTTTTATCCTGATGTTATGAACAGTAATTTATCATGTCAAATTATGATTGGAATCTAATTTTTAGGTCTTACATCTCTTTTTAAAAATATCCTTCATTGCATGTTGGAATATAACAGTATGCTACAATTAGCAAAATCATTATGGGCATGAAATACCTTCCTTAAAATCATTTTGATAAATGTTATTAATATTTTAAAAAGAAAATATCCTTTCAAATAGTTTTTTTTTCAGTGCTGGGGATCGAACGCAAGGCCTTGTGCATGGCAGGCAATCACTCCCCCTGAGCTACAAGTCCTAGCCTTCACTGCTGATGTTGGTCCCTTCATAGGTGTGTTAAAGCTGGGAGCAATGGTGACATTTGCATTTGCTTGGATGTTATTAATGGTCTGATCTGTAATGTATTGTAAAGAAATTAAGTATACAGAAGCCCAAATAAGTCACAAAGTCGTTCCCAAACCTCCTCCGCCGCAGCGTATTGGTGTTACTAGTTATTTGCCAGTTATGACATACATTTTATATGCTTCTTAAATATTGAAGATAAAAAGTGGTAAATTAGAAATTATTGTAGGTAAGAGGTTTTAGTCTACCTCTATTTTTTGAGTTCACCCTGCAGATAATTGAAAGGGAATTCAAAGACAAGAATATTTTTTTCAAGAAGTAGAATGATATTTCATTATAAAAGTGACAATCAAGAAATAGTCATCTGTACACTTATTGCACAGAGTTTAAAAACTTTACATTCCTTATGCTAAACCGCTCCCCCAGGCACTACAATTCAGAAAGGGCTCACATGAATTCAGAGACCCAGGGCCCAAGTCACTTCGTTTTCAGGCTGGGGATTCTGTGCCTGCATAAGGCAAGGCCATTGATGACATTTGTGTCCCAGGATTGTGTGTGTGTCTTGTGTGTGTGTGTGTGTGTGTGTGCGCGCGCGCATGCGCGCACGTGGGCACATGCATGCACTGTGGGTGAAGGAGGGGTCCAGGCTTATGATCACTAGCTTTCTAGCAGATCCATGAGAACCAGCCAAAGGCGAAATCCAGGTTATAGCTACTTGGTATGAGGTGTTTTGTTTTAACTTTCTAGTGTCAAACTATTTCGCTGCAGAAAGTTTCAATTCATACCAGTTCAGTAGATTACCTAAAATGTTAACCTGTCCATTCAAAAAATACCAGCAAGAGATATACTTTGCCGAATTAATCAGTTCTCCAATGATGAACTAACAAGTTGCTTGGTAAAATCATGATTATCTTTTTTCTTTTCATTTACTAATTAGTTGTCCAAGTTGCATTCTGTCATTGCAAGTTTCTGTAACATTTCTCTGTGATAACCTTTCTGTCGTCTTCATTTAAATTAAACTATGTCTAATAATACTGGCAGTGTGCTGCTTTGCTTTAATAAATCTTTAGCATTTAAAGAGAATGTGAGGGAGCCATGTGCACATATAAAGACTCATAAATGGAATTCATCCCACACAAAAGAGAGAGCATTAAAGTGTTTGTGCTTCAACTTATCCTTTGTACACAGAGATTATACTTACCTACACAGATTAATGGCATTCAAGGCCTTTTTACTAGCTTTGCCTTCATTCCAGGGAGCAGCTGGTCCATTAGCTTAAATTAATTTTCTATTGGAAGATCTGAATCTGAGATTGCTAGCAATGAACTTCTTTAAAGTAGGGCAGGAACTCAGAATAAAAATGGTATTTTATCACAAGAGAGGCTCTCAGAGAGCGACTATCTGGTCATACTTCCCTCCAAGGCCAGGAAGCATCATTAAAAGATGGTTTCTGGCTTCCGGTTCAGTGTATTCAAGGGTCAGAAGCACACTGTCTTAAGTAAGGGAACTGACTAGCTTACTGGATTTCATTGTTTTTTTTTTTTTTTTCCCTTTTGTGGCACTTGGGATTGAACTCACAACCTCGCACCTGTCAGACAGACGCTTAAGCTGTTGAGCCAAACTCCCAGTCCTAGTTTTTTGAGGGAGGGTCGCACTATGTAGCTCAGGCTGGCCTTGCGCTCGCGTTGTAGCCCAAGCCAGCCTCAAACTCACAACGCTCCTCCTACCTCAGCCTCTCGAGTGCTGGGATTAAAGGCGTGCGCCACCACGCCCAGCTTGGATTTCATTGTTGAGTGGTTAAATATTCTCATTGTCAGAAGCATTTTCCTTGAGGAAGAGCACAATCTCGTCCTGCTACCTTCTCAGCAGCGGTAATATTGGACAGGCCAGGACTTTACTGAGCACCACATTCCTCATCTACAAAATTCCCCTCTGGGAAGAGAGTTTGAGCACTTAGTATATGCTATTAGTTGTTGAGTCACAGAGATGATGAATGAGATGGGCTGCAAAAAGCAGTCCAAGAGAATACAATTTACTGTAGGAAGTGAAATGACACTGTTTGACACAATGATCATAAATTATTGGAAACTCCCATCAATGATGTGCTTGATAAATATATATTAACTGAAGAAAAATATGATTCCAATAGAGAAAAGCTTTGGAAATCCAGACAATTATCTTCCATTGTGCATTTGTGCCTGGAGCAACTAATAAGTGAGACAGAACACTGATTGGCCTTTTTTCTGAGGTGTTCAAGACTAAATCATTCAGTTGCTGAAGCTGGAATCGGAGAAATGAATGTGGGCACCACTGTCAGATTGAGGGCATCTAAGAAAGAGAGAAGGACCAGGCTGTTCTACAGAACAAAGCAAAACCCACCATAGGATGTATGAGCTGTAACTGAAGGCTGAAGTGTTTCCATTTACAAGCATGAAGCACTGCAGGTCTCTTCAAGGTACCCTAGGTGTCTCTGTCCTTGGAGCACTTTTCCCAAATTGAGGCAACCCCCTCTCCATCTATGATACCCATTCCATACTCAGAAACAGACATTGAAAGGTATGCTACATTGTATTTGGGAAATTATTAATGAATGTTATCTTTTTTCTCTTTCTCTGAACTTGCAAACTTGTTTCATTCACTTGTTACCACCATCCAGCTGGGATGGAAGAGTAAGGAGAGGAAAGGGACTTGTGGTTTGTTACAAGGAATATAAACAGAACGATGGTAATATTGGGCTTTGATACTCAGAAACAGAACTTTGCAACAATACCATAGCCTAGCTCGAAATGGTTGTCTGTCTACCCTTCAATATAACAAAGACCAGATTTTCCTCTAAAGGAGACCTAAACCAAAAAGGAATGTGGTGGAATATGGAATGGGGGAAGGAAGACATTTCTTTTCTTTTTTTAGCTTTCTAAGAAAAGAACAGAAAGGAGTACGAATGGATCGATCAGCTGTTTATACAGAATTGTGCACTGGGGGTGGTGAATGACGAGAACTTTAGTTCTAGGTGAGATTCTGGGAGCAGGCTGGGAAGAGGCAGCCAGGCTTACATGAGATTATGGCTCAGGATCTCCTGATTCTCCTGGGGTCCTCTCAGTTCCTGTGGGGTAAGGGCAGCCCTATATGAAAGGATGAAATGACCCTGAGCAGAATCCAGGAGAAGGGTCTCCCAAGGATTTTCAGCCATTCACAGCTAAGGGGACAAACAAGATGGTAAGGGAGGTTGTTTGGAACTCTCTCAAACCACCTTCCAAACCACAAAATGAATCGGTTTCCTTTGCCGTAGTTACAGAAAGAGAGGCCAGCGATTAGTGGCTAACGCAGAGGCTGTCAGCCAGGGTCACCTCAGGGCGGGTGCAGAGTGACAGGACCCCCTCACTACCCCTGCCTGATGCTGTGCCCCCTTTCCACACAGATGCCATCCAAATAAGACACTGAATCCAAATAAGTTCAAAGCAGTTTGGACATTTAGTATTTTCTTGCTAATCACAGGATATGAGCTCAGGAGGAACACCACATGTGTTGCAGAAAAAAAAAGCAGGGTAAATTCTTTCTGTATTTGAGGTATATCGGCTAATGTTTGCAGCTCAACAGATACTTGATGAAGCCCTCTCTGTTTCCTGGAGTTTGACAGGCTCCACATTGGATGGATGACCATGCACCATGTTAGACGTGGGCAACAAAAGGTGAGTGTTTCTCGCAGGCCTGTTTTCGTGGAACACTGGCCCAGACAGAGTCCCACCAGATGTCCCAGAGAATGTGCAATTCTTACATAAAACCCGAAGTTTTCTAAGAAAACGTCTCATTTAAATGTCCAGGGGCAGTGTTGGCAGTTTAGTTACTGCCATCCACTTCTAGAAAGGCAGACACTAAAAGTTCAGTAGCGCATTGCTCAAGGGATCTCGCATATACTGTTCACAGAAGGGCAAGGCTGAGCAAGCGTCCTGGAGAGACAGTTTAGATAGAAAATTAAGTGAAATGAGTCCCAGAGGAAAAATAAATGTACGGGGCAAACTGTGATTTTATTTGATAAACAGCATAAGCAACAACTGAAGCTGACATCATTGATCCAGTATGTTGGTCTCACAAAGGGCTGCGTGGAGGTTACCACTACTCTAAGATTGGTTTGGAAATTTCAAGTCATTATATCAAGGCCCTCTCTATGGGATTTGGATGTCTCCTCAAGTAACTCATTTAGGATTTTTTGTTTGTTTGTTTGTTTGTTCGTTGTGGTACTAGAGATTGAGCCTAAGGCCTTTGCACTGGGCTATATCCCCAGCCCCTTTTAATTTTCTTATTTAGAGATAGGGTCTTGCTAAGTTGCCCAGGCTGGGCTTGAACTCACGATCCTTCTGCCTCAGCCTCCCAGAGTGCTGGGATTCAAGGTGTGCACCACCATGTCATGCAAACCCTCCAGTTTTAGGTATGAAATTTCTTGTTCAAATTCAAAATTACAAATATGTATGCTTCAGGATGTTTGTATGCATTTGCTGTTTTAATGTTCATGTATGTCGGTATATGGACATAATAAACTAAGCCTTAGTTTAGCTTTGGAATCGGACCCAGTTGCTTTTTGGGTTTAGATAATTGAGATGAAGTTACCATTTCAGTTCAGAGTCACATGTGGGAAGTTAAGAGAATACTCATTTTGGTTTATTTATTTATTTTTTTAATTTAAGAGAAAAAAGACACATGTAAGAAAGACAAAAAGCAAAAGAGACAAACAAATGACAACAGCAAATCCACAACAGTAACATTATAGGTTTACAAAACAAGATGATAGGAACTTGACAATGGTTGCACTATTGCGTATCATTACCTTGAGAATACTCATTTTGTAAATGGAGTATAAACCATCTCAGGGAGCTGCTAGTCTCACAGTGATGTGGGTACAGGACAAAACTGGTTTTCTTCCCAGCATGCATGTTTTCTGAATACCATTTCAAGTTCCTGTCTTACCTGCCCCTTACAACAGTCAGGACAGAGGGAGGGAGGAGCACTTGCCTGCCTGCTGACTCTTCCTTCCGATACCCCCCTTCCACCCAATTTCTCTTCTCTGATCTTCAGACATTACATATTTGTGCTTTTTCAAACACCAGTTTTTACTTTTCTTGTTTTCACTTCAGATGAGATGTCTATCCTACCTCCCACTTTCTTATTTTGATTTATCTCCTCCTTTCTCTAAGTATTTGTTTTTCCAGGCATCCCTTTTCTTTTCAGTCTCTGTACTGCGCTAACTTCACCTATACACTTGCCTTTGTCCCCCCCACTAGCGCCACACTTCTGGTCATCGTGTGGTCACAGGGGCTGGATTTATCCTCTTGCTTTAAACACCTGGAAGACTGGGGAAAATGTATGAAATCAGTGAAACAGAAAGCACAAAATCCATACAGAAGTTTGATGAGACAAAAAGATGGTTACTTCAGGAGTTTAATAAAATTGATGAACCAATTATCACAGTGATCGGGAAAAAAGAGAGAGGATATAAATTACCTATGAGAAATGTGGCATTTTGCATATTCTGTTTTTTTTTAAGTTTAATTCCTGGGTTGATGCTTGTAAATTGTCTGTGGTTGAGTAGCTTTTATTGCTAGTATTTAGAGCCCTTAGGAAATGACTACTCAGAGGTGTCTCAGAGTTGTTTCTAGGTGTAGCTGGCTGTCAGGTTTTGAGTCAGTTGCAAGATCCTACCTCTGATTAATTGGGGATGAGAAGTTGATGCCTACATAGACCAGCTCCATGTTCTTTGGCACTGGCTCACAGTATTTACTATGACCATTATTGCGTATTCTATAGATTAAAAATAATGAATATATATTGTGAACAACATTATACTAATGAAGTTGACAGCTTAAGGAAACATTCATAGCAGTCATATTCTGAATAGCCAAAATTTGGAAATGATTTGGAAAAACTTTCTAGCCATTGATGAATAAAAAAAAATGTGCCATATCCACACAATGAGAGTATCTGGTGATAAAAAGGAATGAAGTAATAATAATATGCCATGATACAGATGAACATTTTAAAAAATTATGATCAAGGAAATGAGCCAGTCACAAAGAACCACATATGAAATTATTCCATTTATATAAAATGTCCAATATAACCAAATCTATGAAGAAGCTACAGGAAGTAATTAGTAGTTGCCTATGATTGGGGTAGAGGAAATTAGAGTGAAGTGGTACCGGGTGTCTTTGGAGAGGTGATGAAAATTTTTAAAAATTAATTGTAGTGATGCTTGCATACACCTTTGAATACATCAAAAGTCATTTAATTTTATACTTTAAACTGTAGATTTTGTGGTGTGAATTAAAGTGTTAATGAAAAGAAAGCAGAAAAGATAAAGAGGAAAAAAGAAAAGATGAGACAAATAGGAAACAAATAGAAGATGATAGATTTAAACTCAGTAGTATCTATAATCACACTAAATAGTAATGGTCTAAGGGCCGGGGATTTAGCTCAGTGGTGTAAGTGTCTGCCTACATGAGGTCATGAGTTTGATCCCCAGTACAAAAAAACAAAAAACAAACAAAAAAACAAAACCCCACTAAATATAAATGTTCTAAACATTCTTATTCAATGGCAAAGATTGTCAAATTGGTTTTATTTATTTGGGGATCAAACTCACAACCTCGCCCCTGCCAGGCAGGCGCTTATGCCACTGAGCTAAATACCCAGACCTATTTTTTGAGACAGGGTCTCACTATGCAGTTCAGGCTGGCCTTGAACTCACCTTGTAGCCCAGGTTGGTCTTGAACTCACAATGATCATCCTGCCTCAGCCTCCCAAGTGCTTGGATTAAAGGCATGTGCCACCATCCCTGGCTCTCAAATGGGTTTCTAAAGAGCAAAATTCAACTATATGCCCCCTGTAAGCATCCACTTTAGACACAAATTTGATAGACACAAGTGAACAGAAATGGTATGCTGTGCAACCGCTAATTGAAAGAAGGATGAATGACTATACAAATATCAAAGTAGATTTTGGAGTAAATAATAGTAATAGAAATAGAGTACAATTTCCTAAAGTTACAGGAGTAAATTTATTAAGAGGACATAAATGTTTATGCACCTATAATAGCATTTCAAAATACATAAAGAAAAAAACCAATAGAACTTTGAAGTAGACAGATTTCACATTATAACTGCAAATTTCAAATCCCACTCTCAATTGTAATTGATAGAACAAGTAGAATGAAAATCAGTAAGGACACAGACTTGAACAACAGCACCATTCACCTTTACCTATCTGATGTCTGTAGAATACCTAACAACAGCCAAATGTACATTCTTTTCTACTGTACATAGACTATTTACCAAGATAGGTCAAAACCCACAGCAGAAATTAAGGCTCTATCAATTTAAAAGAATTCAAGTAACATAAAGAATGTTTTCTAATTACAAATTAATTAATTACATTAGAAATAACAGTAGAAAAAAATCTCTGGAAGTTTGCCAAATACTTTAAAACTAAAGAACAGGTCAACCCACTTGGGACCCTTTCTTTCTCTCAGACAGAAGTTTTCTTTCTCTCAATAAATATATTCTGCCCTTAAAAAAAAAATAAAACTAAAGAACAGTTACAAATAATCCATAGGTCCAAAAAGAACTGAAAAGGAAAATTTGCAAAATGAGAAAGAAAAAAAATCAACCTGAAAATTTAGGATTAGCTAAAGTACTGCTTAGAAAGCCGGGTGTAGTGGTGCACGCCTTTAATCCCAGCACTCTGGAGGCTGAGGTAGGTGGAGCATTGTGAGTTCGAGACCTGCTTGGGCTACAACGTGAGTGGAAGGCTGGCCTGAGCTACATAGTGCGACCCTGCCTCAAAAAACTAGGGCTGGGAGTTTGGCTCAGTGGTTTACGTGCCTGTCTGACAGGTGCGAGGTTGTGAGTTTGATCCCCGGTGCCACAAAAAAATAAATACATAAAATAATAAAGTACTGCTTAGAAATATATAGCAGTAAGACTATATTTTAAAAAAGGGTTATACAACATAATGACCTCATCTTCAACATTGATAAATGTGAAAAATAGAGAAAATTAAACCCAAACTTTAATATTTTTATCAAAAGAAAAGAAATATTAAAGATAAGTAACCAATGAAATAGAAAATAAAAATATAAACAAAATTAATGACACTGTTAAATGAATGAAAAGATAAACTACAGACTGGCAGAAAACATTTGCAATCACTTACTTGACAAAGAATTTATAGCCAGAATATATATAAAGAACCCTAAAAATTCAACAAAATAAAAAAAAAGAAAAAGGGGGCAACAAATTTAAAAAGATGCTTCACCAATAAAGATAGATGCATGAAGTCCAACATTGTTGGCAATTAGGAAATACAACTTAAATGAGACACCAATGCACACCTATTACAATAGTTAAAATTGAAAAGACTGATTATACCAAGTGTTGGCAAGGATGTGAAAGAACAGGAACTCTCATTCACTGCAGATGAAGATGTTAAATGGTACAGTCACTCTGGAAAACAATTTGCCAGCTTCTTTAGAATTTAAACATCCATTTACACAGCCACCCAGCCATTCCACTCTAAGATGTTTTCCTAAAGAAATGAAATCACTTGCCCATTCAAGGGCTTGCATGGTATGTTCATGGCAGATTTATTTGTGAGAGCCTCAAACTACAACCAACCAAATTATTTATCAGCAGCTCAAAGGATAAACATATTGTGAAACATTTAAGTTTAAGCCAAAATCTGAAAGACACAATTTTGGATACCATAATCCCAGATGTTGAAAATTCAAAAGATCAAAATCTTTCATGGCTAACATCCCTACATTCTAAAATCCTGAAAGGTCAAAATCCTGGTAATATAATTTTAGGAAAAACAATTTTGAAATTCTTTCAAAGACACTTTAATTCATATTTCAAATAAAAAATTTGAGAAACAAAAACCTGACATTTCATACATCTTCGCAAGCACAAACACACAAGTATACCAACCACAGTCATGAGGGTATAACATATGAATAGATGAACCATAAAATGAAAGTCAAAAAATGAAATGTATAAATACTCATCACTGTGGCTGGTAATTGTGTGTACCCAGCTTTATTACTGCAGTCTCCTGAAATACCATGATGGACAGCCTAGGCTTCTGTTAAAACAAAAAAACATAGTGGGTCACTGCTGACATGCTTGCCCAAAGATTCAAGATGTCAAGAAATTGTATCTTTTTCAAGTGTAGTTGTATAAAAAAGATTCATTTATTAAGAAAGTTTGTATATACCTATATACTGCTTATACATAAAGTCAATGTTTAACTCCATATTTGCAGAATCAGATTTATTAAAAAAATGCATAAAATATAAAATTTTTATCTTTGATAGTGAAAATGACAGGAAGATGAAAAGTATCTATGAGACTAATACCAATAATTTAAAACATTGGAAAAAATGTAAGAAAAAGGGAAAAAACCCTAAAAGCTAAAAAGAAAAATCGACATATGACAGGCTATCACAAGGGTGGACTGTAAGCTGTTGGCATGGAGGTATTCCAGAGGCCTGGCCAGCTTTCATCATTATTCATTATGTTTAGAAATCTTGCATCATGGTGTACAGCCTCTTTTTTCATTTAGGGCATGGCTGTTCTCAGAAAATATATCCAGATTTGGTTTCTATGTGCTGCTCCTCTTTCTGAAATTCTGTGATTTAAAATACACCACATGAGCACTCCCTCTTAAATTCTTCCATATTCAGTCTCATGCTTCTGTGTTGTCTGGGGTACGCAGAAGCCCACAACCTATACCCTCACAAGCAGACCCCAAATTTGGTGAAAACAGTACTGGTGATCAAGCAGCAAAACCACTGCAAATCTTCTTATTCTACTTTGCAAATAACTGTATTTGAACCAGTCAGTCACTTTGCTGGCTTTTTCAGGCAAACAAGGTTTTAAGTCATAGTTTTCTCCACTGCTGTGTCACATGGCAAATCCTATCCTTGGGAGTTCATCTGGAGGTTCCATCAGGGAAGTGCAGCTATTTGTTCACCATTGCCCTGGTCTTTTTGGGGGAGGTCCTCCTCTTAGACCAAGCACACAGCTTCAAGAGAGACACACACGGAGCCTTGAGAGAGACAGAGGACGCCAGCCTCTCCAGCCAGATTAACCAAATCAGCACACGCGATCACTAGGGTAAAAGATGTCACAACCAGATCACTCACAGCCAGGGCAAATCCCTCTGTCAGAATTCTGCTTTCTACCCTTCTTTAATGGACCTTTGCTCCCCATTGGACTTAGAGTTTTCAGAATTTCAACTTTCAGGATTTAATTTGTTTAGGACAATGATTCTTGAGGCTTTGATCTTTTGGGATTTCAACATTTGTGATTATGACATTTGGGGTTGTGCTTTTAAGGATTATGATCAGCATGGGCTAGGAAAAGTAATGAATCACTGATCCATGCAATAACATGAAGGTCAAAGTCATTAGGCTGAGTGAAAGAAACCGGAGGTGGAAAAGAATGCTTGCTGTATGATTCTTTTTTGTGAAAATTCTAGAAAATGCAAACTTATTTTTTAACATTTGTTTGTTTGTTTGTTTATTGGTCTTTTTGAGATAGGTCTCACTATGCAGTTCATGCTGGTTTTGGGCTTACTTGGTAGCCCAGGCTGGTCTCGAACTTGCAATGATCCTCCTGCCTCAGCCTCCTGAGTGCTGGGATTACATGAATGTGCCACCACACCCAGCTTGCAATCTAATATTTAAAGGTCAAAACAGATCAGTTCTTGTAGGGGCTGAGTTGAAGACAAAAAGGAGTGATTGTAGAAGGGCATGAGGACAGTCTGGGAAGCAATCCGTACATTCATTATCTTGACCGTGGTTATAGTTTCTGGGGGGTGATACTTGTCAAAACTCACCAAATTATATGTACCACATGTTTTAAATGTGAAAAAGAATTCTCTTTAACTGTGAATCCAAGCCACCTTCCCACTGGACTGTGGGAAATTCGGTCATCACGTGTTGGCCTGGATGACTGAGATTG
>RJWM01007151.1:0-79587 GCA_004363535.1 Dasyprocta punctata | reverse complement strand
TAGTTTCTGAGCTAATGACACACTAAGCTCTAGATTCTACCATTCCATCAGATTAACTGCTCCTGGGTGAAAGGACACCAGAATGGCCAAGAAACTCCACAGACTTGAGCCAATTGCTACACTTCCACTGTGAAATTAGTTCCTGCTCCAAGGCTGGGTTGTGAGAACTACCACTTCCTCTGGTGTTTTGTTTGGTTTGGTCTATTCTGTTCCATTTTGCTGTACTGCAAATTGAACCCAGGGTCCTGTGCATGTTAGGTAAGTGGTCCATCACTGAGCTATATCCTTAGCCCTCTAGATTTGTTTTACTTCTTGAACCTCAAGCTTCATGTCTTTCACTGATTTGGGAAATTTCTCAAAAATTATTTCTTCACATATTATCTCTATTTTTTTCAATTTTCTCTTTCTAGAATTCATGATTAGATTTTATATATTTTCATTTCATGTTTCTTTCATGTTTTCATCTTTTACCTCTCCTTCATTCTGGCTAATTTCCTCAGTTCTATTTTCCTCTTTACTCATGAGATTTTTCCATGTTGAATTTGCTTTCATGTTATCCACCGAGTCTTTAGGCTATAATTTGTGTTTCTAAACATTCTAATTGATTTTTCATAAATTTCCATAATTTCTTTCCTAAATAGACATATAAGAATATATTTATTTCAATTCTTTTTAATTTTCTACAAAACATTTTAGGGGCACTATAGTTGACTTGCATATTATGTATGTTTTCTCTGAACTTCAAGTATGTGATAAAAACAAATTGTACAGTGAGAAAAAAATCGAACCTTCTCACTGCTACCATTACTATGCTAAGATAGATAAAGTACTACATTCATAAAATAAGATGTTATTTTAAAAGCATTGAAAGAAAAGGAAGAGCTTTTGAAAATTAAAAGTTATGTTAGTGCAAGTGAAAAATTCCTACAGAAAGTTTGACAGGTAAAATGGGAGAAATTGCTCAAAAAGTAAAGCAAGAATATGAAGAGACCGTGGGCAACTTTGATCTGCACCTTGTAGTTTTGCTTATGAATTAATCTTCAGCTAATTTTACATACATGTATATGAAATGTAACATGCCTTGAGAAACTGTCAGTCATTTTACTTTTCTTTCTATCATATGATATTTATTTTTCAGCAGCCTAGGATAAAGGTATGTTAATTTTTTTGCTTGAATATTCCTATGACACATGCTAATATAAATTCAAAAGCAAAAATTAAAAATCAGTGAATATGTAAACTTTTTTCCCACTACTTAAACTGCTGGACATAAGCATGCTTCCTTACCATCTTCATGGTGAAACAAAATGTAATTTCACTATTGTCATTTTCCTATGAATAATAAGTTTTAGAAAAAAGAAAATAGAGAAGTGAGAGGAAAGAAAATTAGCAATGTAATAACCGCAGGAAAAAAATCATAGAACTAAACAACATAATTTTTTAAACTGCAACAGACTACATTATCCTCACTTAGTAATACTAAATCCACATCATGATGCATAATCCTGAAATTTCAGAACAAGACGACCCGAAAGAAGAATTGACAAATTTCCATGAAGGAAATAAAGAATTTCTTAACCAGAAGAATGCTATCAGAGTTCTAAAAAAAAAAGAAAAAAAAAAGTATTTAGAAGACAAAAGAGAAAAACCTTTAAAATTGTAAGAGAAAATTGTTTACAACTCTAGAATTTTAAAGGTAAATACCAACTTTGCATATGCAAATTATAAATGTAGAATAAAGATGGTTTCTCAGATTTTTCCTCTGGAAGGCACTGGATAATTTTAGTTCCCTACTGTTTTTGTCTCTCTTATTTTCTGTCTCTTCATATTCTTGCTTTACTCTTTGAACAATTTCTCCCATTTTACCTGTCAAACTTTTTGTAGGAATGTTTCACTTGCACTAACATCACTTTTAATTTTCAAAAGCTCGTATTTTTCTTTCAATGCTTTTAAAATAGCATCCTATTCTTATTTTATGAATGTGGTACTTTATCTCTCAGCATAGTAATGGTAGCAGTGAGAAGGTTCAATTTTTTTCTCACTGTGCAATTTGTTTTTATCACACAGTTGAACTTCAGAGGCTTAAAGACAGGGACAGGAGCTCAGGCTCATGAGCTCACTAAGGAGGCCAGACCTACAGGAGACCCTATCCACATTCAACTGGGATCCCAAGCATTGAAAGATTTTTGTTGTTGTCATTACCGAGAATCAAACTCGGAACTTCATGCTTGCCTGACAGGCGCTGTGCTGCTGAGCTATATCCCCTGCCATAAAGTTTTATTAATAGGGGAAATGGGATGTCCTGGTGCTGAAAAATGGAAAGAATGTTAAATGAAAGGAGAGGGGAGGCAAAGAAGATCCTATACCACTGGTATGTAGAGGCCAGACCTTGCATAAATTTTCAATCTACCCAGGCAAAACCTGGATTGAGCAAAGAACCTCAAACTATGAACTGTTCTGAATCACTAACATTGCCAAGTCTCTAGTAGAAGCAAATGAAAAGCCTCATTGCTCAAGGATATATAAAAAATATAATTAATTAAAATCCAAATGACAGTGGATATGCTTGGCAGCAAATTGGTTGTAGCAGGAAAAAAAATAATAGTAAACTGACAGAGAGTTCAGAGGCCTTTGTCCATAATGCATCACAGAGAGAGAAATATATGGAAAATATAGTAAATGAGATGGGAAGGATGTAGTACTAAGGTCTACCACACATTTGATATAAGAACTGTAAGAAAAAAGTGAGAAGACACAGAAACCACATTCGAGCACATAAGGGTTGAAAATTTCCCAACATTAATCTACAGATTCAAAAGCCCATCTCCCCCAGCATGATAAATAAAGAGAAATCCATTGCAAAAATATCATTTTGAATTTAGAGAAAATGGAGGAAAGAGAAAACATTAGTGGCTACCAGAGGGGAAAAAATTACCTTAAAGAAGATGCCATTTAGATTTTCAGGTTATTTTTCATTTGCATCACTTTAAGTCAGATGTAATGGAATAATGAATGAGAAGGAGGAGACCAGGGTCCCACGATCGCTTTTGAGGGTGTGCGTCCCAAAGCTCTCCTGTTAGGCCCCACCTCTTAGGTTCTACCACCTCCAAGTAGCACTAGGCTGTGGACCAAATCTTTAGCACTGGGTCTTTGGAGAAGATTCAAGACCCAAAGGATAGCATAAACTTATGCTTAGTACTCATCCAGGGAGATGGAAAATATCCAGAATAGCCATAAAGGGATTTTTTTGTAGTTGTGTATAGAATTCTGTGAAAATTGAATTCAAAGTTTCACCAAGCCTGTTACATAAAAGGTATGGCATTGGTAGGGAAAGAGCAAATTTTTAAAAAGGATGTTTTGTGTAATTGGACTAACATAACCACCTCAAATCCCCAAATATCTTTGAGTTTTTCTTCCCAAAGGAAGTATAGTACCTCCTCCACTTATTCTCCTTTGACTAAGCAAGGCTCTGTAGTAATGCCACCAGAAACAACTGACTTTTGATGGGTATGCTTATTCTTTTCCAAGCCTGCTCTTACCACCTTTCATTGCCCCCAGATATATAACACCATATGATGACCACCTCAGAAAAGATAGTTTATACATGTATGGGAATTGAGTGTAAAGATATTAGATCAAGGATCAATCTGAATGTTTCCATATGGGTGGGTGCCCACAGCAAAGATTATGGATTTAATGTTTTACCCTGAGAGAAAGAAGTAACTTTAATAATCTGTTGTTTTATAAGCAAGCAAGAATAAAATGTTTGGAATAAACTGTCTTATTCTGTAAGGTTAGACTTGCAGGGTATTATGAAGAGAAAGCAATCCAAGGTTTTAAAGATATAAAACATCATAATATTTTCTCATTATTACCTTATCCTCACAACCACCAATCTCTATACTTCCTAGAAGACACCTTTTGCTAATGCACTGAAAATGTTTTAGTGATGGGAGCATCAGTGTCCCTGAGAAACCGTGGTGGTTGTGCTTTTCTGAATCCAGGGATGATGGTGAGAGATGTCAGTATTTAACTGAGTTCTCCAGTATCATTGGGAATGATGAGATCCTAGAGGGGTAAAACTTACAGCAGAGACAAGGTGGGAATGATAATTATAATTAATGAGTAGTTTGGGGAAAGTGGTGATCAAAATGTTTTGACTTTGGGCAATTATTCTTTATGTATCCATTTGCAAGGATGACTACAGCAATTTGCATTTACTTGGGAGGACTACCAGTACACCTTTGCCTTTTTGCCTCTAGGCTGTTTCAGTTCTCTTGTTGGAGTCTATCTGTAATATATATATACATATATATGTATATAGACATTGACATGCCACATATTATGTTACTCTACTACATTAATGACATCATGCTAGATTAACCTGGTAAATAATAAGCAGCAAGTGTCTTCACTGATTTGTTCTGACCACATTGCTAGAAACTCAACACAGAAGTGACATGTCCCTTAATATGTAGTACATTATGTGTTTATATAATCTACCCCAGTAAGGGCAAATCATTTTCCTTCCATAATGAAAAATAACCATTATTTTCCACCTTAACCTATTTCCAGATGGCAAACTGATTTCACTGAGGAATGGTGAACTTCAGGGATTGGTTTCAGTAAAATGATATATCATTTAAAATATATATGTAGAAAGGGGGAAGGAATTAGTCTTATTTCTTCACATATCTCTGCCAGAACCACCATCATGTATTTGCAGAATACCCTATTTTTACTTTCCTTGTATCCCATACATTGCTTCTAGCTAAAGACTCATTTTATAGCAGAAGAAATATGGCTATGTTTTCGAGTCCATAAAATTCACTGGCTTTACTCTCTACCTCGTCGTCCAGAGGTAGCTGCGTTGACAGAACAGTGGACGGGCTTAATGAAGTTCCAATTATGACACCGTCTTGTAGTCAAGCCTGGATGTGGGATACGCTCCTGAGCCCGAACCTGTTGTTTGTGCTTTGAATCAGTGAGGAGTGTATGATTCTTTTATAGTAGACAAGACTGTAAGAAAGTACATTCTAAAAAATGTATATAGAAGCCATTCAGGTTCAAAAGACTAGCCTCCAGAATGTTAAAGAAACTACATCAGTGAAAACAGGAAAATAGACCAATTGGCAGGAAAATTTAAAAGGCACAAGGGACAATCCAAATCCCCCACCCAAATCATGTGTTCACTTGCAATAATAATCAGGCAAATGCAATTTAAGTCACAATAAGATATTACTATACACTGACTAAACTGGGAAAAAATTTTAAATCTGACCATATAAGCCTTAAACTGTAAATTCAGTAACAAAAACTTCAGTACAAAGGAGTGAAAATTATATGATCACTTGAAAAGGCGTATGTCATTATTTAGTAAAATTAATCTTTTTGTCTGTTATTTTAAAATATAAAATTTTTGGTATTTTTATCATTCAGATATGTCTATTGCAAACAACATAGCATGGATTTTAAAAAATCTAATCTCTATCTTTATTTTTGACTGGAACATTTAGTTTATTTAATATAATTACTAATTTGAATGTAATTATACCTTTTTATGAGTAATTTTCTATTTCTATCAGATGTTCTATGTTCTTTTACATTTTTAGCCCCTGCTCATTAGCTAGCAATTATGCCCTCATATACTATTTTTTAGTGTTTACTCAAAAATTGGAACATGTATCCTTGGCTTATCAAAGTTTAATGTTTCTCAGTACTTTTAACTTCCTTCCAAATGACACAAAACTCTTAACATTTTTTTTTTTTTTGAGGGGAGGAGAGTTTGAGACAGGGTCTTGCGATGAGATTCAGGCTGATTTTAAACTCACTATGTAGCTCAGTCTGACTGCAAACTTGTAATGCTCCTACTACTGCCTCAGCCTCCTGAGTGCTGGGATTAGAGGTATGAGCCACTGTGCCGAGCAAAAAATCTTAACCTTCTTAACTTCATTTCATTTCTCCTGGTTCACCTGCTGCCTCTGTTGTGTATATTTACTATTTATAATTTAACTCATGAAAAATTCTTGTCTTGTAGAGTCAATATGTATTTAGATTGACCCACATTTACTCTTTTTACTGTTCTTTTCCCTATGGATTTCTGGACTTCGATCTGGGATCACGGTCCCTACCTAATAAATGTCCTTTTCCTTATAGTGGGTCTAATTCTGTCACTTCTCAGTTATCTGAAGATTGCCTCATCTCACCTTCAGTTTTAAAGGATATTTTCACTGGGATTCTATCAACCACTTTTTTTTTTTTTTTTTTGGTGGTACTTGAGATCAAAATCCTCCCCTCATGCTTGCCACATAGGTGCTTATCCCGCTGAGCTAAATCTCCGGCCCTTCACTGGAATTCTAGATGATCAAATATTTTTTATTTTAGCATGTTAAATAATTGCTTCTATTGTCTTCGACTTCCATAATTTCTGTTGAGCAGTCAGATACTATTTTATTGTTCATCCTTTGATAATAATCTCGTTTTCTCATATAATCTCCCTCCCCCGTTTAGGCAGTTTTACTGTAATGTTTAATTTGGGTTTTTTCTCCCACCCCAATTAGCATTTGTAGGGTTCTTTAAATGAGGGGTGGTTTGATTTCTTTCATCTGTTATGGAAAATTCTCAACCAATATTTATTCAAATATTTCTTCTGGCCCTTCTCTTGTTTCTTTCAGAGACTCCAACGTCATGTGTGTTGTACCTTTTTTTCGCTCTTACCCTCTTTCTATTTTTCATTCCTCTGATTCTATCACTTCATTGCGTATATTGTCTTCAAGGTTATTAGTTCTCTCTTCAACTGAGTCTAATCTGCTGTTAGACCTAATCACTTAGGTTTTCATTTCAGCTACTTTTTCATTTTTAGGATTAAAAAATTTTTAACAAGTTAGTTTTTGTGAATAGTCTTTATTTAGTCTTTCTTCTTTTTGAATATATTAAGCCTATCTATTAATATATTTTAAAGTATATATATGATAATTCTATCATTTGGGCCTCTTTGAATTTTTTTTTTTTTTTTTTTTTTTTTTTTTTTTTTTTTTTTTTTTTTTTTTTTTTTTTTTTTTTTTTTTTTTTTTTTTTTTTTTTTTTTTTTTTTTTTATTTAATTTTCTTTTTTTTTTTTTTTTTTTTTTTTTTTTTGAGGCAGGGTCACACTATGTAGCTCAGGCTGCCCTTGTACTCACGTTGTAGCATCTATGAATATGTTTGAAGTGAGCATTCTTTTGGCTTTTCTTCATGTTGTTTGGCCTCTTTTATGCTTGATTATTTTTGAGTGTAAATATCTTATATAAAAAGTTACAGGAATAATTAAGACATAAAAAATGTTATCTTCCTCCAGAGAAGATTTTTATCTATTTGTTTCTGAGATGTGGCTTGGCCCAACTAGCAGTGTTGGGTCACCTTAATTCAATTTCAAGAACTGAGATGGCTTGCAACTAAGTTCAGTCTACCCCAGTTCACCCTGACTCCTAGGGTGTGGCCCTTTGAGAGTTCAGCCCTCAAGTGGGGAGAATTATCAGGTCCGTATTGTTGAAGCCCACACTCCAGTCTCTGCCTCCACCTTCCAGGAAGCAGTCACAAGTCCTGCCCAGATGTTCAGCTTATTGGCCTCTCAGGAAGTAGGCGGAGCAGTCAAATTCAACACCAGAGTACATAATGCTTCAGTAATGTGCATAAAGAATAATGACTCTACCACTTGTTGAAAGGGTTTTGCTTTATTAAAAGTGGTCTCCCCCAAGTGCTCTCAAGTTTATAAAGAGCAACCACCACTACAGTTTGGGTCTTTATGCAGCTGATCACCCTGTGGACCTCATATGACTGAGATCATAAAATATTTTCCTTCTGTTTCTGGTTTACTTCACTTAGCATTATGTCTTTAAGGTCCATCCATGTTGCACCATGTGTGAGAATTTCTTTCTTTTTTTTTCTTAAGGCTGAATTATATATATATATATATATATATATATATATCACATTTTGTTTACACAGTCATCTGTAAATAGATATTTGAGTTGTTTCTTCCTTTGGACTATTGTGAATAATGTTGCTATGAACACTGGTATGCAAATATCTATTCAAATTCCTTTTTGCAGTTCTTTGGTTACATCTCTAGAGCTGGACTTGCTGGATCACATAGGAACTTCCAGACTGTTTGCCACAGTGGCGGCACCAGTTGACATTCCCAGCAGCGGTGAACAAGGTGAAAAGGGTTCCAGCTTCTCCACATCCTTGTTGACACTTGTTATTTCCTGGTGTGCATGCGTGCACGTGTGTGCGTGTGTGTGTGTGTGCGTGTGTGTGTGTCCATGTGTGTTTGATACAGGGTCTCACTGTCTTTCTCAGGCTAGCCTAGAATTTGCAGTTCTCCTTCCTCAGCTGAGATCCCAGGTGTGATTACCAAGGTGATTACCAAGCCCTGCTTGCTGTTGTCTTTTCTGTCATTATAGTCACCCTGATGGGGTTGGAAGTGCTAGCTTATTGTGGTTTTGACTTGCACTTCTGTAATGATTAGCCAAATTACCTTTTTTTTTTTTTTTGCCAGATTTGATAGCTAACCTATTTTTTGTATCTGAAATCAGCATAAAAATCTTTTGCTAGAGCACATATGAATATTTTGATAGATAGTCCACCTGAGGAGCTGTGTGTGGTGGTTCATCTATAGTCCCCACTACTTGGGAGGCTGAGGCAGGAGGTTCACAAGCCCAGGAGTTCCAGGCCAGCATGGGCAACAACTCCAAATTCTGTCTAAGCAACAGCAGCAGCAGCAGTAAATCCACTGGAGGGATTGTCAGGGTACCAGGTTTGTGCTCCAGGAATGTGGATGAGGAACATTTTACCCCTTTACATCTCTGAAGCACAGAGGAATCCTCATCAGATACAATGGCTGGTGTCTTTTTACTGCTGGGGACAATTTGACATTCATTTCCAGGAGGTGCCATCTTTTAGTTCGATGTGTTTCACGGGTCACGTGATCTCCGATTACTAAGGTGACACTTAGGACAATTTTATGGCAAATTGAGTCCCAAATTACAGCCCCTAGAGGGGTCCGCATTAATAATGGCCTGTAAGAGCATCGGCAGGGGGCCTGTGCAAGTTCCAGTGCAATCAGACGCAGTTGCTAATGTAGCATTTCAGGAAAACGAGAGCAATGCATTAAGACACATGCGCCAGTCTTCTCCTTTCAAAAAGGAAGGTTCACATCACCATAGACACCCCCTGGATTAAGGAATAATGAAGACAGAATTATTTTTGCATGAATTGGGATTTCCGTGTGGCTGAGTGAAGAAGCACGACCCACTATGAGTGAATTGGAATGACTTTTTTTTAAAGGATCAACCACTCTGATTGTTTTATTTATCCTCTAGGCATTTCTAGGCATTTTACTTTTTCAGTACAAGAAGCCAGTGCCTCCAGGATAAGAGAGTGCGAGGAAGCCTGGTTAGGTAATTAATAGGCAAAACCTTTGACAATAACAAGCATGACCCATGGAATACTTTTCTTTCGGAGAGGTTTCAGGATCTTAATGCACCTGGGCAATGTGCTGAGTTTTGTGAAATGTTATTAAAGAAGGTAGATTTCCTACTTTGGGGGAATCTTCTATAGAAACCAGATATTGATGCAGAGATTTATGTGACTGTGCATTTACAATCATGGATGTGAAATAAAAACAAGAATTAGACAGGAAAATTATGCCCTGTCAAGCAACGAATAGCACAACCCTGGAATTTAGGTAGCTTTCCCATTCATTTAATATTGGGTGCTTACTGGATTCTCAAGGGGTTTCAGAGAACACTGGCTCATCACATTTCAGTTCACAAAAGCAAAGCAAAATAAGAACAACCCAAGGAGCCCTTAAAAGAAAAGAAGAAAGCCTAAAAATAAAGAAAAGAGATGTTTGTGTGTACATAGGAAAACCATGTTCTCATACTTCACTGTATCATAGCTTTGTACTTCCCAGAGTATGTTTTTCTAACTAATATAAAAGATTAAGTATTATCCAGTTCTTTGCTCTTCTGATTTTCTTTAGAGACTTCAGATTTCCACTGAATTCATTCATCCACTGAAAACACACTGAGTATCTGCCCTGTGCGGACTCCGCGCTGGGGACTGAGGGGCAGATGCTGTCCCTGCCCACCCAGAGTTTCCTGTCTAGCCGTGGAGAGACCACAGAGTGTGAACCAGCAGAGGGGCCAGAAATGGGGCTTTTCCATCACCGAGAACCCAGCTTGGCACAGGCATGGGCATAGCCACGCCCCAAGAAAGAGGGGGTATTTGACTCATAAGAGAGAGAAGGCGGGAAAGTGAAGGGCTGAATTGTGTCCCTGGCCCCCATTCAGGTGCTGATGCCCTCACCAACAGGACTTTGGGCTGTGAGTACGTAAAGAGCGGATTCAATTCAAAGGAGGCTGTGAGGGTGGGCCTTAAACTAGTCTACTGGTATCCTTCAGAGAAGAGGAAATCTAGACACAGCAAGAGGGCGGCCACCTGCAGGTCAAGGGGAGAGGTCTCAGAGGAGCCCCGCCTGGCAGTCACCTCGATCCTGGGCTTCCGGCCTCCACGTCACAGTTGTGCACAGATCAGGCAGGGATTCCAGCTGCTCTGGGGAGAAGTTGGAAAAACAAGGCATAGATGCAAGTTCTCCCTGAGATGTGTGTGCCTGTGTGTGTGCACATGCGTGTGTGCGTGTGTGAAAGACAGACAGACAGACAGACAGACAGAGACATTGGGGAGCGAATCCAGGGTCTTCACACTGAGCTACATCCCCAGCCCCATTTTACTTTTATTTCAAGACAGAGTCTCACTAAGTTACTAAATTGCCCAGGCCGGGCTCACACCTCTGACCCTCCTGCCTCGGCTCCCAGAGCGCTGGGGTGACAGGCGATCAAAGCACAGGCCTTGCCCGAGGATGTGTGCCGTAGGGAGAAGGCCCAGGCTGCACACGCCCCGTGCGCTGCCTCTATTTTCGGCTTCATGACTTTGGATCAATCACCCCATGTCCCGTGAGTACTGAACTACACTAACCTCTTAGCTTCCTTCCAAATCAAACATTTTGTAATTGTGTATCTGAGAGGCCTTTTTTTTCCCTCTGCTGTATGGGGCAAGGGCAAAGGCGCCGCAGTCCTGTGCACAGGCGCCGAGTGCCCACGCTGGCTGTTCTCCCGACGCGGCTGGCCTGGCTCGAGCACCCACCTGCTCCCTGGGAAGTCTGCCGCGTCCACTCCTTGCTTCTTTATCTAGTCTCTGGAGGAAAGGGCTGGGTCTCTTCCCTTCCTGTCGCCTCAGCTGTTGATCCTGTGCTGGGCTCCTGAGCAGATCATTACTGGGCAACAGTGTCTTAAGAACAGGAGCTGGACACTGTGCCGGGCTGGGCGGATGTGCTCAGGCCCTTGGGGTGCTCCCAGGCCAGCAGGAGGGCAGAGGAAGAAGGTTGATGGGGAGGCAGTCACCAGGACTGCTGAGAGGAAGGCTGCGGGGGAAGGGAGCTGGTGGGAGAGGGGAGAGGCAGCTTCTAGACCCGGGCCTCCTTCCTTGAAGCTGCGGCCCTGCGCACTTGGGCTTTGCCCACTGCGCCTTGCTGGTGCAGGCGCTGAAGAAGTGTCGCTGGCCTCGAGCTCCATGTCTGTCTCGTTCACTGTGGACTTCCTGTTTCCAGAACCACATCTGACACATTGTGGTGACCATAAATATTTGTGCCATGAATGCATGAGTGAACCAATAGCACATCCTCCTTCTTGGTTTTTTTTTTTTTTTTTTTTGGTCTCCCCTTTGCATGCATTTTTCACCTCTTCCCTTCCACTGGGTCGTGTCCAAAACTGTGAGCTAACACTTACCTCAGCGGGGCGGTGCTGCAGATCAAGGCAACCGCAGATTCCACAGGGCCCTCACCCTGCTCACTGCCTCTTCCCTTCAAAGCCGGGTGTGGGGCGAAGCTGGCCTGCGCTGACCTGGTTGGGGTTCAGATGCCCTCAGGACCTATTTATGCTCCTGTCAGTGCAGCAAAGACTCCTGTAGTCTCATTTTACCATTCTTCACAAGTTCTGTAGGTTTTAATAAGGACTCTGGAGAGTCCCTCCTTTGCAAGTAGAAGAGAATAATTCAGGTGCTGTAATTAGGGTTCACGCAGTCACTGTCCATGCGGAGGATCCTAATGAGGGGATTTCCTTTTTTTCTTACTGGACTCTCCCAAAGGGAGCTCTTATTAGAATAAAAGGAGTCTGCAGTCTTGAAAGGGAAGTTGCCTGGATAAGAGTTCTCCACAGAGTCAACAGGATGTGCGTTTGTAGCAGGAGGAGGCCGGGCTCCCTACAGATCAACAAACCCATGCAGCCGTAGGGTGGCAGCAGAACCCTACAGCCCTAAATTATAGAGGGGACCTGGGGCAGTAACTCAGTGGTAGAGAGCTCACCCAGCTTGCACAAGGCCCTGGGTTCCATTGCCAGCACACACTCATCAAATAAAAAAATAACAAATTATTATTATAATGATAGAGGACTGTCACTAATATAGAGCCTGAAGTGCCTTGGGAAGCTGTGGGGACTTCAATGGTGCTATCAGGAAGAGGGTGTGTCCTCTTTTCTCCCCAAGACACCCTGAGCTAAAAACTTCCTTAGGCGAGTGACCTCCGGAGGTCTTGCTAGCCCTGAGGTTGTCTTTGTTGGAGCCCTCTGGGGGTCATGTGGACAGTGCTGTCTGGGGTGTCACTCTAAATCTTCTGAGGGTCCTGAAAGGCTGAATCAGTTGAGAAAGGGGCAGGGGGAAAGGAGAGAAATGAGAATCCTCTATTCCTGCTCCCAGATCACAGGAACTGGTCTCCCTAGGAAAGTGGGGACCAGCTGGGAATTGGGGGTGTTGGTGAAGCCAGCTCAGGTTTTCAGGCTTCTAAACAGGAAACTCGTGGAGCAGGAACCCCAGGGTGGAGCAAGACCGAAGAGAGAAAATGTATCTCCTCTCCTGAGACATCCAGGGCCCTCCACTTGTCTGCCACTCCTCAAGGCAGGTCTGGCTTCCGAAGCTGGATTCTGTTCTGATGTCTCCAGAGTTACGACACCCATTCTCAAAATAGCAGTAGTCCTAGGCCCAGCTTCTGAATAGCCAGTTGCTAAAGATATGCAGGCCAGGGGTGCTGGCGTGGCCTCTCCTCTCCCCGCATGGGCTCACAGTCATTGATAAGCCTCAGAACCTCTGTGTGGGCCGGGCCGATGAGCTGGGCAGACTTAAGGGACACAGCTATGACCCTACCTACCTGCCCGTGTGTCCACTGTGCCTGGAAAATGTGCAGGGCAGCAGTCTGTGTAGGAGACAGGGCACATTCACCGTCCCTCACACCTGTCTCACCTTTGTTTGACAAGGCACCTCGACAGGTGAGCTCTGTGTGACTCCCACCCAAGTAGCCTCAGTGGGGTCAGGTGGGCCAGGTAGGGTTGTGCACTGTGCCTTTGGTCAGTGGGAGCCTAAACTCCCTGGAGGCCCCTGCTCCTCCCTGGAAGGAGCTGCCTTCCCTTCTCATAGATACACATGCCCCAGACACAGGGTCTTTAAAATCCACACTTCACAGTGCCGCAGAGGAACAGAGTAAGGCAAAGTCTCTATTGTGATCCACTTTGTTCTGACACGGAGAAGGGAAAGCTGGTGTCCAACCCCACGTGGTGGTTGCCGGAGAAGGCCCAAAGGTCCTCTGCAGCTTGTCTACTTGCCCCTTCCACCACCCAGGTGCAAGGCGGGAGGAACAGGTGCGTGTTGAAGAGGTGCTGGGTCCCCACCCTTGCCACCAGCATGATGGCTGTAGAATGAAGATTGTACTACTGTTGAGGTGGTAATTTAAAGTATTCCATAGAAATCATGGTATGTGTGGTGGGGCTGTCCTTGATCTGTCACTTAGAAATGGTGAGTTCACTTCTGCAGTAATAATCTAGAACCCAAAGCTCAAGGGTAGTTAGCACCTAAAAGCCTCTGCCTCTGTGCAGGAATCCGTATTCCAGAAGCCCTCACAGCAATCACCTGAAATATCGTTACCGCTATAGTTTGGGTCTGAAGTGTCTGTCAGACATCCATGTGCTAGAGGCTCATGTACTGATTGTCATGTGTCGAGGTTTTCTTTTTTTTTGGTACCAGGGATTGAACTCACAACCTTGCGCCTGCCAGGCAGGTGCTTAGGCCACTGAGCTAAATCCCCGGCATATGATGTGTCAACTTGACTTGACTAAGAACTGCCTAGCAGATTAATAAAGTTCTGGGTATGTCTGTGCTGACTGGCATGTAGACCAACCAACCAAGGAGGGAAGTTCCACCAGAGATGTGTGTTGTGCCAACCAATAGGCTTGTAGTCTGGACAGAATAAAAAAGGAAAGAAGAAAGAAGTGTTCCCTTTTGGGAGGAGCCAAATGTCTTTTCCATGGCCTTTGGATATTGGTCTCCAGTTTCTTTAGGATTCCAGCACAGACTCTTCAGCTTTCCAACAGACTCTTTCATCTTTTCTTTACATCTGTGAATATAGTGAGTTTCTAAGCCTTCAAGCTTCCACTGCCATTGGATCCTCCAGTTCTTCAGCATGCCAATGGCCACTTTGGATTCTTCTGCCAGATAGACATTGTGACTCTTCTGTTTCTGATCTGGTAAGCCTACCTAATAAGACTCTTTGTATAATTATACATATATTTTACATTGATTCTATTTCTCTAGAGAACCCTAACTAATACAGATTTTTGGTACCAGGAAAGTAGAGTGAGTGCTGACCATGTGGTTCAGAAGCTTTTGGAACTGGTTCATAGGAATATTTTGAAAGGTTTAGAGATACTGGCTAGAGAAGTCCTAGAATGCTGAAAGCTATCCTTGGTGGGAGAGTCAGGTCAGAGCTCAGAATACTAATAGAAATGTAGACAGTAAAGGCCAGGCTCAGGAGGGCTCAGTTTGGAACAAGCACTCCTTTGGCAGTTGGACTCTAGACCATGTGTGTTGCACTCTGGCTGAAAATGTGCATATATTTCACTCAAGTCTTGAGACTTTGTGGGAGACTGAGATTAAGAAAGGCAGAGTAATTAGCAGGGAAAATTTCATGGCAGGCCAATGTTCAGGCTATGGCATAGGTTCTTCTGGTAGCTTTTAGTCAAATTTACAGTGAGAATCAGGAGCAAAAAGCCCATTTAAAAAGTTTTCAGGTTGTCAAAAAGGAAGCACCTGCAAAGTCAGGGGAAAGGAAAGGATGGTTCTGAGCAGATTAGCATTAGAAAGACACCAAGTACTTTACATTAGAATAATGGAAAAATCCCTTGAGGGCATCTCAGGTTTTAGCAAGACCCCACCCTTCACTGGCTCCAAGGTGCAAAAGGGTAAAGAGAAACTCCTTTGAAAGATTTGCTTTAGTAAGAAAGCCCCAGGGCAGCCTGCTCAAAAAGATCTACTAGGGAATTATTGTAGTTTCCTGAGATTTGTCTCGCAGTAACTGCTCTCCAGGCACTCAGGGAACCTTGCATCCCCTGCTGGTGGCAGACCTTGGTGTCACTGACACTGAATGGCACTGGTTTTATAGTCACACAGAATATAAGAATTATGTGGTCAGGGAGGCTTCTCCACAGATTTTAGAAGAAGGTCTGGGAGACCAGGCAGTGTTCCAGTGAGACCCAAGGGCCTGCAACTGAGAGTAAACCCAAAAGCTCAGTGGAGGCTCCAAAAAGCTGGAGAAGTCAAGGATGTGGAACATCTGCTGAGGACAGCAGCAGGTAGAGAGCAAAGCCACCCCCAGGTAGGGGCCTTGAGGATCACAACTGTTGATGCTGTGGGGGGCCTGGCTGCCCTACCCTTTGGAGTTCACATCTTATCCCCACATGGGTGTTGGACAGGGAGCTACAGGAATGAAGTTTACCCTTTTTGGTTTGCGTCTTGCTTTTGTCTGATTCCTTTTTATCTCCTCGCTGCCCCCTTTTGGAATGGGAATGCTGATCCTGTGCCATTGTGTGCCAGAACTTTCTTTCTACTCAGCTAAGACTTTATCTTGAGTCTCAGAGGAGATGTTGGACTTGGACTTTTACAAAGTGGGAACTGTTAAGACTTCAGTGACTCACAGATGGGCTAGATGTATTTTTTATAAAGAGACGAACGTGAGTCTTGTAGGGTGAGGGGTGGAATATTATGGTTTATATCTAGACTGTCCCCCGAAGTCTGAGGTGTTCAGTGGTTGGGCTTTTGGAAAGTGATTGTGTCATGGAGGCGCAGTACTCATCAATGGATCAGTCCACTGAAGAGTTTATCGATAACTGTGCTGTTAGGAGGTGGGGTCTGGTCCAAAGAGCTGGGTCACTGGGGGCCTGAGCTGAAAGGATGCCTCTCCTTCCTCAGGTCCTCCCTTCCTGCTCTGCTTCCTGACCTCCATGATACAAGCAGCTTTCCTCCACCAGGCCCTTCCACCATGTCATTGCTGCCTTGGAGCCAGATGACCATTGACTGAAAACATGAGCCAAAACAAATATCTCTCCCTTTACATTGTGGGTGTCAATATTTTGTCCCAGGGATGAGAAAGTAAGAGCTTATTTTTTGCCACAGCGCTATTAGGAGGTGTGGGGCCTTGGAGAGGCGGAGTGCAGGGGAAAGTCTTCAGGTCATTAGAGGCATGCCCTCAAAAGGGACCCTGGGAAGTGGGGTCCCAGTCTCTTCCTCTTCTTGTATTCACTTCTTGAGAGGAGCAGCTTTGCTCTACTGCACACTCCTGCTGCGATGTACTGCCGAGCCAAAGCCCCAAACACAACAGAACTGGAAGTACTGAGACCGTGAGCCAAATGGACCTTTCTTCTTTATAAATCAGTTACCCCAAGTGCTTGTTACAGCAACAGCAAGCCAAATTATCTGATTCTTAGCATGAATTAACATGCAAGGCTTTTGGAAATGGTTCTTCTTGGTGAAACAAGAGGACCTGAAAATCCTGACAAGCGCTGGCATCCTTGTAAGAGGCAGGTGTAAGGAGCTCACAAGGCAGGAGCTTTCACCTTTGGAGCTGGGTTCTGGGCCCACTGCTTTGTTGGGCCATGTATGCCCTCCAGTTGCTGTGGGAGTGGCTCTTCCTGCTATCGTGGCAGGCTCCCTAGCAGCTGCCTCTCCAGGTGCCCAAAGACAGACTGGGGGGGGCCTCCTCCCAGCACATGGAGCAGCCTGTTTGATCACAGGTGTGTACATGCGTAACAGACTCCCATCTGAGACCCTTTTTCATTAACCCACCTATATGGGGGCAAGGTTTAGGGAGAGTGGAATTAGTAGCTCCACTAATTTCTCATAGATGGAGGCTGCTGATGTTTATAAAAGAATGGGACGCACACTGAATGACTCCTTCTTCCCAGGTCATCAGGCACCAGACAGAGTTGAGCAGAGCAAAGGCTGCTCTACTTTTGAGTGTCCACTCCGAAAGGTAGTTGGTAAAGAGAGTTAATTACCACCATGGCAGAATTGAGAACTGGGCCCTGGTGTGGTCATCATGCATCTTGGCCGTTGTCTGCTGTCTTGCTTGAGCTGGTCCTTTCTACCTTGCAAATCCTCTGCCTCCATGACCTTCTGCAACAGATGCCTGCACCATGCCCTTGAACTTCCAGTTCCAGAACTTTGGGGCAAATATATTCTATTGTTTATAAATTTCACAGTCAGTAGTATGCTGTTATAGCAGCGGCAAGAGGCTAACACACTGCACTCTTGCATCTGTTGAGGGCTTGCTGGGTCATGCCATACAGTCACGTATCCTCAGAAGCAACCCAGGGGAAGTTGAGCAGGAAGGATTGACCTTGCTTCTATACAGGTGAGAAATTTGAGTCCAGAGATGCTCAGTGACCCTCTCAAAGTCATAAGCACCCACTCCAGGCTTCAGGATTCCTAAGCCAAAAGTCCTCAGGGCATGGAAATGAGGTCAGAATTCCCAGGGCAGTTCCAAGAAAATTCACACTTACTCTGTATGTGAAATTCCTCTTTCAGCATGGCATGATGGACACACCTGTAATTTCAGCATTCTCGGAGGCTGAGACAGGAAATGGCAAGTTTAAGCCCAGGCTGAGCAACTTAGTGACTTTGTGAAATAGTGTCTCAAAATTTAAAAAAAGGTGGGGGAGAGGGTGCTGGGGACACAGATGTGTGAAAACTCAGGGTTCAGCCCCCAGAACTATACACCCTCCAATACTCCCTTCCTTTCATAACTTTGCCTACACCCTCTGAATATTAACCCAATTTTGTGCTCATTTCTGTGCAAGCCACAGAGGGCTATGGAAACAGCTTTTTCTTTCCACGAACTGAATATTTATGGATAGATACACAGGCCCTGCATAAAATACAAAGGATCGTACACTGGGAACCTGGTAAACATGTGATAGGAAGAGCCGTCTCCCAAGCAAGAGCTTCTTAATGTACATCTGTCGAATGAATCGGTGAAACAGAAGTTCAGAGCGGAAGAGACAACTGTGTCTGGGGTTATCTAGTAACATTCAGGTTGGACAGTCTGAAGGATGGCCGCTCAGTGGGTGTAAAAGGCCCTATAAAAATGCCCTGTAATGTTTTATTCCTTCTGTTACAACTGTTTCACGTCTAGGAGTTTACCCTTGCGAATGTGTCAGAGAAGTCAAAAAGAGATTCCTGTCCACACGTTGATCAGAGTGTAATTGGTAATAGCAAGAAAACAGAAGCAATCTTAAGGTCCCTTAGCAGGGTTCGGCAGCATGGAAACGGCATCCCCTGGATGTGAGGCAGCTTTGCGTGGCCACTCTCGTCTCGGTGTCTGGGCTGGGTACTGGCAGGCAAATGAGTGGGCGTGGGAGGATTCCTAAGGGGGGAAAAGATTCCAAAAGGGAATGATCTAAAATGTGTGTGTGTGTGTGTGTGCGCGCGCGCGTGCATGTTTTTCTCTGGAATGACATTAAAGGTAATTTTTATTTATATTTCTAGCCTTTCAAAGTCCAGTTTTAAAATAAAGGAGCCTATTGTCCTCTCCCTGGCTCTTCAGAAACCCTTGGGCCTCACGGGACCCTGTGTGAAGCCTTTGTGTTGTCTTCTGAGCACGTGCCGGGTGTACCATTTACACGCGTGGACCCTGGGACCACTGGGGAGAGAAAGAGTACAGAGGATGTCAGGAGTGAGGGCAGTGTAATAATCTAAAAATGAAAAACAAAAGCAGCACACACTGCTTACCCTCTGCTCAGCTTCCTGTGGGTGGCAGCATGGTGACCTCTGGTTGCCTCCCCTAGCGAGTGACCTCCACCCATTCTCCCCACTCCCTTGCCTCACCTACTCATCTCAACTTTGTGCGCCTTAGCAGACTCTTCCAGAGGTGAGGTCCGGCTAAGGGCCCAAATTCAGGGGGAAGGAGCCCGTGTTGCAGGTGGGCGCAGCCCTGGAGCCCATTGACGGAGCCCTGGCTTTGCTGGTTTATAGAGTTTCTGTGTGCAGCCAGGCGGAGCTTGTGACACAAAGGATTTGTTTGGTTCACCAGTGACCAGAAGTGTCTGGGGCAGAGTACAGGGTCCTCAGCAAGGTCTTATGCAATGATTGCTTTGTGAGTACCGAGCAGGAGTCCAAATACATGGACATTGCGCTTTTCATCTCCTGCAGAGTCGCTTGTTTAACAGTAGCTGGAAGCTCAAGCCTCTGCCTACAGTAAGCCAGGGATGCTGCTTTGGCCCTGGGTGGGGCCGGTGTTCCTCCTGCCCTGTGAACCGGGTACTTCATCCCACTTGGGGATTCACAAATGCAGGGGTTTGGACCTTTTGTTAAGGGAGGCTAAAGTTTTGGCAGACTCCTGCCTGGGTTTTTCTGTGGCTTCTTCTCCAGTATCGATTGACTGACTCATTCCGCTAATGTTGGTGAGCACCCGCTGCGTCCCAAGTTTGATTCTAGAAGCCAGATATGGAACAGGAGACACTCTGGGTGCCAGGTGCACGCTGATGGGTCCCTGTGTCTACACGCCAGGTTCTTTGCATATTTACTGGGGTTTTCCAGGGGCAACTCCTGCTGCCAGGAGAGCGAGTGCAAGGACCAGGCCCTGCAGCAGGCGTGGAGGCAGCGTCTCCCGCCAGGCGCAAGAACAGCCTGAGCTGCCTTTACTGGGCAGAGTGGCACCTCCCAGTCTCTGGGCATCTGGCTGAGAGCACTGTGGTGCCAGAGTAGACAGAATGGCCACAGACAGACTGGTTAATGCTCTCCTTGAGACCATGGGACAGGATTCAGAGGGATGAAAGCCAGAAAAGTCTTAGCAACCTGGAGAGTGTAGTCCTTTGAGACAGACATGCCTGAGACTGTATGTGTGGGGAGCTGTTGGCCTGATAAAAAGTTGCTTGTGATGACCACATGTCCCCTCCCACTACCCCTCCAAGGGCGGAGACCCTGGTGTGAAACGAGGACAAGGTGGTGTCATAGTCCCATTGGACCCGCGGGAAAGTGGAGATGGACGTGTGAAGGGACAGGAAATGGTTCTGGATGCTGCCCTGTGTTCTGTCTTCCCCCGAGGCCATGATGCAGCAGGCAGAACTTCTGCTCGCTCTTCTGGTTGAAGGCATTATTTTTTGATAACGCTGTGGTTTTCAAAATGCTGGATTCTGCTCGGGTGACCCAAAGGGAGCCCATAAAGGTCTTGTTGAAGATTTGGGGAGATAGCAGGAAGCCTGGGCGGTGCCCAGGCCAGCTCAGTGGGGCAGCAGACATGTCCAGTGGGGGCCTGCCAGGGAGCAACAGCAAGCCCGCTTCCGGTGGGCACCCAGCTCTGTCCCTTGAGACTGTGGCACACTCAGGGGACTGGCGGCACCTCACTGCTGTCAGTGGAAATGTCTGCAGTGGAAGAGACCAGCTGTCCCGGGGCAGGGGCTACCCTCTGAGGCTTTTGTCCCAGCCTGATCTTTCAGGAATGTGCCCAGTTACAGCTGAGACAATCACTCATGTAGCAAGGAGCCCAGTTGTCTAAGCCTAAACCATTTGCAATGATTGTGTCTGCCCTGACTTTATGTGAGCCTCAGAGACCTTGGGTTGAGGGAGAATCTTTTGGCCACTAAAACACCGACACCAAGCTTTGTACGTGTGATCACCAGTCAGTTCCAGCTTTCAGATGCGTAGGACGATTGCAGGGGCCCTGTGACTCACCCCCCTCTCCCCCTGCCCACTCCAGGCTGAGCTTCCGGACTCCTTGAGGCCAGTGCCACAGGGGGATCAGACAGGATGCCCCAAGGGGCTAGGGAGGGGGAGTCAACCTGGGACAAGGTGTGGATACAATGAGAAGAGCCCCACCCTAGGCCTGGAATGACTTCCCCCTATGTGCAGGGCAAATGGGATAGAGAAGAACTCATGACTCCAGGTAGAATAAAAGTGAACATTTAATGCCACCATAATTTGATTTTCTTAAACACCAGATTCTTTTTTTGACATTTTACACCTCATATGCCACAAAAAGTCAGAGATCGTAGCCAGCAAACAATGTCTTCACAAAGGAAATGGGGCACAGCTTAATGAATGCATGTCACCAGTTTGTGAGAACTATATAACGCTCTTTCCCAGACTCTTCTCCAGGTAGCCTGCTCATATTTATCATGACCAAGCCAACAGCTTACTTTTACATAGCTATGTAAAGGCCCACACACAAAAACCAGCCTGCAGATAGGCTGCTGGAATCTGCCCACGGATGGATAGTTGAATTTTTGACCTCAACAAATGAACTTTATTTTTTTTTTTAATTTAACAGCAAACACTCGTGAGTTAAGAGCTTAATTTTTAAAACATCATCAATCTTCTATCCAGATAAACAGTGAATTTAAAACAATGATATCAATACTACTGCTGACATTTGTTTTTTTTTTTTAAACAAGATTTTATAAACTTGTTTGTGAATTCACTGTTTCCAACACAATAAATGCACTTGGGCAGGCTTTGTCTCCAGTTTTCAAATGGGACCGTTTCTACAGATAAGCATATTTATATATACATACGTACATTACTAATCATGGAACCATAGAGCTAGAGCTTGAAGGAACCACAAAGGTCATTTAGCACAATGTTCTCATTTTACAGTTTAGAAAACTGAGTTCAGAGTAGCTGGTAATTTACTGGAGGCCCTAGATAGGTCTACTGTAGAAACTGGAATTAGAACTCAGATTTCCTCTCCCATGCTCTTCCATATGTCCTACATCTTCTGTACACACACTGCCACATATGTACACACACATTGGTACAGAGGAATGATGTGTGTGCTTCTGTATACACACACAGTACACTGCCATCTTACTAGTGGGAAGAGTCCAGGGTGCTGGACTGAAGTCCCAGTCCTGCTATACAGTATTCTATGAATTTGGGCCAATCGATGACTGTTGACGTTAGTTTCTTCATCTACAAATGATCTCCCAACTCCGATACAGAGCTTTCCTTTCTTCGAAGCACAACTGTTTCTCCATTTTTTCCTCTTGACACTGCCCCAGAAAGACTGCTTTATGAACTCCCAACCTTCCCCTGGGGAGCCTGAGGCCAGCAAGCCAACATCACTGGTCCATGGCTGCATAGCTAAGTGATGGAACCAGGCTTAGCATCTGGGTTCCCCACTTCTAGCCCAAGGGTTTTCCTCCCAGTTTTAGCTGCCTCTCAGATGAAACTGGCTGTCAAGGATCCATTGAGGGGACAAAATGCCTTAAGTATTATGGGTCATAAGACTCACTAAAGTGCTTTGGTTTCTCCAGGAAAAAACAAACAAAAAACAGTTACGATCTATATCCAAGGTAAGAATTTCTAGCTTCCTACCCAGCCCATGTCATTAGCGCAGGGGTCAGGATCTTGAAGAAATGTAGGAGTGTAGTTATACTGTCAGCACTTTTCTCAGGAATTCACTGCTGAACCAGTAGGAAGAGGCTGGATTCTCCTATACCCAGGCCTGTGGATGCTGATTTCCAAGCTCGTTATCATCAAATTTGAAAGGAAAGATCTTTTCCCCTTTGGCTACTGACTATAGAAACAGCTGAGATTTAGCACTAAGCTTTGTACTTTGAGAATTGGGCCCTAACCCCCGTTCTCCCGATTTATTTATCCTCTCCTCCCTTTGGCCTGTGTCTGTGCTAACAGGCTTTAATAGAATGAGAAAAACAGAAAAAACATAGCTACGGACAGATCTACCAAGCTTCACCCTTGAATGCATAGCATGTGGAGGACATTTCCAAGCATGACATATAAATAAGCTCTAAAGCAGTAATGGCAAACCTTTTAGAGGTTTCCATGATTCAGCCAGCCCACTGTGGTACATGTGCCATAGGTTCACCACCACTGCTATAAAACACAGGCAGTGTGATAAATAAAGCAACATTCTGAGTTTGCAAATAAATGATAACTTTACAAATTGAATAGGACAATGAGGGATGTTAGCAATGTGGGAAACAAAGGCATGAGACTCTGAAAATTTGGTCTGACCGCAGGTATCTGACTAGTCCCTCTGCACATATGGACATTGGGATTGGCTGTTATAAAGACCGCTAATTAGATGCAATCAAGTCTTGACAGCCTCAAGCACCAGTCTGTGCCCAGCATGATGACAGCAGATCCAGTTCTGTGCAGGGCCACCCAAAAGCAGAGTGTGTTTGCTTAGGGATGACTAAATGAGGTCTTAGGAATGTTCAAGCAATGTTTTTTTTTTCTGAAACCATAAACTGAGGTTTTAACAGCTTTCCCTGGGTTGGAATTCTGCTTTTATTATTGTAGAAATAGCAATTTGTAATTGACAAGCATATTATTTTGTCAGGAAGGTTGCAAAGTGATACTTGATGAATTTTTACCCACACATGGTGACAGGTACCTTCCAGAGGAGGAGAAAGAGATACTATAATCCAGAGGAATACTATATTTCTACCACCTGGCAAAAAAATACTTTAGATCCAGTTCCTGGCAGCATCGGTGAAACCAGGTGCACAGCTTTGTCTCATTGGCCTGGAGGACAGTGGGCCCCGCTTGGCTTTTTTCCCCGCACCGATGGCCCTCACACTGTGAAAAGCTGGGTCACACTTCCGCGGGTGGCAGCAGAGAGGCCCCAGGGACAATGGCAGTGGACAGTTTAGTCAGCACCCACCAACAACCCTCAGGACTTCCAGCCTGTTTCTGACTGGCCTGGCATCAGGGTTTAGAGTTACTGCCTTTGAAAATGAGAAAATGTTTTTATGTACACTCAGAATGGGCTAATAATCTTCAGACAGGAAAGAATGACTAAATTCATAGAACTTTCTGTTTCCAACTTTGAAATGAACTCATCTGTAGTGATTCTGTTACCCTAAAATCCCTGATGGAATAGGGAACCTAAAAACATTCAGTGAATCATGACTTTGGAAGGCTCGACGACAAATCAACACTGGCCAACAACACCGGCAATGATGTGTACGTACATGTGCTGAATGAATGGTGGGCTCTTGCCAGCCTGGCCTTCTATCCTGAGTCACGGTCCAATGGCTGGTTTTGAATAGAAATGCCTGTGCTGAAGGCTTAGGGGTTCACCAGAAAGAATGTGTGCACTAGGATCCGAAGCCCCAAAACATAGCTGCTTTATAAGGACATGAGATACACACCCAAGCGGGCACAAATGCATTACTTGTGTAACACTTGAATGGAAGTCCTTGCAGCAAGTGCAGGACTTGGATGTATACATGAGACTTTTCGAACCACCACTCTGGATAGCAGATGTGGGCGCCATCAAGTCACTGTCACCTTATTGCACATAGATTTCAATTTCAGGATAATTTATTAGTCAAATTACACTGAGTCAAATTCCTGCCACCAAATTCCCCACCCTGGGCTGCATGGCTTTTTTTTTTTTTTTTGGTCCAGTATCTACTGTAGGTGACATTTTCCTACTTGGGGGGGGTCCTTGTGTTAGTTCCACCTCTGTCACCATGGAACTCATTCTAATTTGCATCCCATGGTCCCTATGTTCAGAATAGCAACGGGAGATAAAACAACAGGCAGGGTTGCTGATTTCAAATCTGGAAGAGATGAAAGTGAGAGACAGCTTCCCTGCCATGTCGAGGGGAATTCAAGGACAAGAAGATCAAAGGTTCCAGCTCTCAGGTGTGGCTGAAAGCCTAGGATAAAGCAAACTACTGCTCCCTCACAGTGCAAGACACCATTATGAAATGCAATATGAGTTTACTCCTGGGAAACAATCTCTCACTTCCCTTTCTTGGATCTTAGTTTTTCTGTGCTGCCAAAGCTGCTGCCTCATACTAAATTAGCTGGAACAGGGGCTGGGTGGTGGCAGGTTAAGTCATCTAAATGTTAATTTCAAAGAAACACTTTTATGGCCCTTTCGTTTGTGGATAATGGAATAAAAATGATTTCTTGGATACTCCCTCTGCCTTTGTGGGTTATCTGTCACCAAAACCAAAAGGAGACCTGGAGTTATCACACATCTGGACAGGATGAGGCATTCTTCACTTGCTGGGACAGCTTCAGAACAGCTGGTTTCACCTGTGTTTTTGTGTTTAAAGACTATCATTTGTAGAATCTATTAATTATACCAGGAACAAGTGTGTGATGACATAAAATGCTTGGTTTCTTCATATGGTTTATCAATATTTGGTAAATGAAAATGTTTGCAGGTAACTTAGGTCCAAAAAAAAAAAAAAAAGAGAGAGAAAGAAAGAAAGAAAAGCAAAAGCAAGATAATACCCACACACAGTTGTACAGTATGGCCTGCAGGATTCTGTGGGATGTTCCATGGTTGGCCTCTTGGGAAGCTAATCTGACTTGGTAAGGCAATTCTTCATGTCATTCAGTCTTTTGTTGTATCGTAAAGTTGTCACAAATGTATTCAAGCAGATGTAAGGAGGAAGAAAGCTGAAGGTCACAGCCCCAGGAGAGCTTCCACTGTCTGAGGTTTCTGATTTCTGTAGATGTTTCCACTTGGTGTCACTCCAGTGGCTGCTAAGAAAGTCGCTGCAGCATGAGGACCTCAGGGCTGAGGGAGAAGGAGGCAGGGGCAAAGCCCAAGTTCACTGATTACTAATCAAGGGAATGTGTTTCTAGCAAAAACCAAGGCATACTCACCTTTGAAAATCCCCCAAATAAGGCTTTTCATAAAGTGGTATGGTCCAAACCAGCAACCAAAAGGGAAGCCAAATGGTAAACTCAAGCTTGAAGGGTTGACATTTCCTTGGGTCCAGAAGCTTCCAAGAATATTGCTGTTAAGCGAACCCATGTATGCACATACTGTGAGGCCAGAGGTGGGCTCAGAGCCATGGGACCACTCCTCAGGGTGAGGGGAGCTGCCCAAGGCAACACACATGCTAAACTTGCAGTACACTGACAGGGCGACATGACCCATTCCAGGTTAGCCTTTCACCTTATTTTAGTCCACATGAGAGCAATCTGAGTATCTCCTGTGTGGCCGCCTTTGCATCGGAGCAGAGCTTTATAGACTGTGCAAGGCCGGATTGTGACCCACGGAACTGGCTTCCAGTACTGTGGAAGCCAGCACGACCAGTAAGTACTGTGACACTCACAAGCCTTCTGTTCCCGTTTACTGAGTCCCTGCTGAACGCTGCTGGCTGTTTGGTCAGCAGCATTGGGCCACATGCGTCCAGAGGTACAACCAAGACGTGCGAAGATTCTTTCTCCTGCGGGGAGGCAGTGGTAGTGGGGAGGCCTAGCTTGGAACAGATGCTGCGGAAGGTCTGCGTGTCTGAGGGCGGAGGTGAGCAGTGCTCTGGGTGGGTCCCGGAGCCCTGTGTCACCAGAAGGCTGCAGAGGCTCCAGCAGAGGGCTCTGGCTCAGGGACAGGAGCGCCCCTGGTCTTCCCACAGTGCTCTGCTGCCCCTGCTGCTGTCAGCTGCTGTTATCAGGTGATTCCTTTGACCTCTGTGGCCCTGGATTTCTTTTCTTTTCTTCTTTTCTTTTTTTGGCCCTGGGTTTCTATCCCTAAGAAGTGTCACGCTCCTGAGGGAGCTGGTGTAACTGGAGAATGAGGAGCCAGGACTTGGACATCCGGATTCATTCATCTCTGCTCCACCTGCCCAGGGCTATGGGGCTTAGGGAGTGAAGCCTCAGCCGTGGACAGCCAGGGCTAGAGGATCAGCTTTGTCCCTGGGCGGCACAGAGCCTTGGGCCCAGGTGGAACTGAACTTCTTGCTTTTAGGCAGGATTCTGGACAACAGAAAAACTGTGCAGTCCCAGGCCTCCTCTCATTCTAAACCAATACCATCGAAGCTACTGGGCAGGTTCAAGACGAAGGTCTCCAAACGGACAGCCCCCACCCCCACTTCAATAAATGCACAAAACTCAAAAACAAAGAAATATGGCTGTGCTGAATTGGCTCAAGCTTTCAATCCAGGGTCTTTGGAATAGAAAGGAGCACAAACGTGTTTTGGGAACTATCAGACCCAGGATAGGAGGGGAAAAGACAGGTTGAGGGCGAACAGCCCACCTCCAAGGAGAAGGTGGGGCCCAGGTGACAAAGGACAGCCCTTCCCTTAAGGATGCAAACCAGGCTCCTCTCCCAGCCAGCAAAGCTCCTGTGCGCTGCTTCCCATCAGTGTCCTGCTGCTCGCTGTCCTGCTGCCTTTCGGAGGTGGCATCGAGCGTCACCCGCTGTTCCAAACCTTCTTTGGAAACAGGCTGGCTGGGGTGGATGGAGTCTCTGGGCTCTGTGTGAGTGGCCTTACCAGAGTAACCATAAAAGACAGTGGACATTTATTCATATGCAATACTGATTAGGAAATATCTCTACAAACACAACTTGCTTAGAAACAGCAAGTCAGCAATAGGATAAAACACCCAGAGAGAAAAGGAGCCGTAAATACACTGCAAAAACGTGTTGGATTTTTCTTTTGTGTTGGTTTTGTTATTTTCATCTTGACTAGCACCATCTGTACACAGAAAGTATGAACACAAACGTTTGGATAATCACAAAGATTTGCAAGGCACTTGATCTGTCATTCAGGGTCATCTGGTCATCACCATTTTGTCCTCACCATGGTCAGCAGTGCTGCGTCCACCCTCCCCTTTTCTCACCAAAGCAAGACAAGAGCGAGGTCTCTTTGCTAGCAGTTCTTATGTACAAACAAGTTCTTCAAAGTTCCTCAAAGTGCTTCTTCAGTCTCCCAGGGCTTCGACATCCCTTGGACTTCCTGTCACTTTCTCCTTCCACGCGCTTGGTGTTTGCACCTTCCCTACAGAACACAAAGCAAAAATCGCCTTCCACTCACCGCTCACTGCAGACTTGCCACCGACCTTCTTCCTCATTCTACCGTCTTTGGGTGCCGCCAGCACAGAAGGCCCAGGGAGGGCGATGCCTCTCTGAGGTCCCTTGAGGGGACCATGGGCGGGGACCGCCTCTCCTTATCGGCGCCTGGAGGTGATGTCAAAGCAGGTGATCATCATGAGATGCGCCTTGCAGAAGTTGACACGGTTCTCCAGGCGCTCTGTCACGCACTCGAGTGCCTCCAGGTACTCCAGGGAATCCAGCTCCAAAACCTGCTCCAGGTCAACTGCAAGAGAGGAGGAGGCGCCTCAGGATCACACCTGCCTGTTTCACCCAGCCCCCACCTGCTCCTGGGCCTGCCCCTTGTGCCCCAGGTCTGACTCTGCCTGTCTTAGGACCGCGGGGTTCCCCCCTTCTTGCTTGGCCCTCGGCCCATGGGACAGCGGAAGGGCAACCCTTGTTGCCTGTTTTTAGATCCTTAATATTTTGTTGAGATTATTCTGGGAAATAAGAGGACATCCGGCCTGACCCCATCTCTAGCCACCTCCACCCCAGATCTGTGCAAGATCGCTGCCCCCCTGCCCCCACCATTCTGCTTCTTCACCAGGAAGTGAGTAGGTCTTTAAGCCAGCTGGGGACAACCATGCCCTTTCTGGGGCCTCACTGGAGCAGCAAGTATATTCTGCCTTCTTAGGTAAAGGATGTTCCTCCCTCTCCTTATTCCTTCACGCGCCCTACACAGCTGCCTCTCGGATCGAGGAACCTGACCTGCCGCATGGTACCTCCTGATGTGGAGTCACATGCATTGGTCACTCAGGAAATCTGACCATAAACAGCATCTGGATTGAGATCCTTCCTGCAGCCGAAAAACTGAGACTGCCGACTAGACGCCTTGCCTAATGTCTGGGCCAACACAGGGTGAGAAGTCTGCACCCTCCAGTTCCTGAGGAACAACTACCTGGGGTCAGCCCCTCCCAGCCCCAGATCCCCTACTTTGTCCCAAGGTGGTTGGGCCGAAAGGTGGGCTCCCAGGTCACTGGTCCTATTTGGGAAGGACAGCATGGATGGCAATCAAGGGTGGCAGAGATGGCCTTGACCTCCACGGCAGGAGTCTGCCCGGTGACTCCCAGTAGCTCCATGACCTCATTTCTGCTGGCACCATTTCCTCACAGGTGGGCACGATAGTTCCCATCCTGCCTGGGCTCTCTGCTTTGAGTTGCCCATAAGAACCAAACAGAGATTAGGAACATGAACCTGGCTTGGGAACTGCCACGCTACAGAAGCTCCCGAGACTAATGGAAGCAGGCTTCCTCCCAGAGGAGCTCCAGGCTGCAGACAGCAAGGCACTTTGCTCCAAGGCTGCACCACTAAATTAACAAGGACCAGAGCGCAAGGAGGTCCAGGGCTCTCTGAATACCAGTACAATAACTAAAAAAAACCCTGCCATGCCTTAACCACAGCAGGCAGCATCCCTGGACTACGGTGAAAGGGGCAGCAGAATGAAAACCTAAAAATCAAAATGGATCCCAGCACATTGGTTTCCGTGCAATATCCTGCCTGTTTCCCATAGGGAATGGTTAGCGTGCAGCTAACCTAGGTTATTTTTTTAAAAATCCGTTCTTGTTTTCAATTCATCTTAAAGAAATAATCTTTATTTCCCCTTTCATGTAGATTTCTGTATGTTCTTTTTCTCAGCATCAAACAGCACTGTTTCTTGCCATGCACAAAGGCAAGGGGGAAGCAACTGCTTCCTAGAAGCTGCTATACACGTGTCCGGATGTCTAAGCTTGTTCCTATCCCAGGGAAATAAAGATGATTTTGTAAGAGGAAGATAATTCTCCTTGGGCATAAACAGCTCTTCAAAAATCAAATTTTAATGAAAAAGATAAAAATGAAGGGCCTGCTGAAGGGGTGCCCTGGGATCTTGAAGTCCCCAGGGGCTCACGGCAGAAGGAACCAGGCATCCACAGAGGACAGGAGAGCAAACACCAGGCTCCGTGCTTATGCCGCGGTAGGTATTAGCGGAAGTCCTTATTGCAGTCCTGTCAGCCCCTTAGTGCCGTGTGTGGAAATCCTTATTTGTATTGTGAGACAGGTTCTTGCTAAGATTCTCAGGCTGAGCTCAAACTTGCCATCCTCCTGCCTCGGCCTCCCAGAGTGCTGGGATTATAGGCAGGCACCACCACACCTAGATTTCATCCAGTGCTTTTTTAAACCAGCTACTTAAGGGACACAAATCTAAGCCTCCAGACCCCACTGATGGGCTCTCCCCAGAGGGTGGACAGGAGGAGAGGGGGACAGGCAGGGGAGGAGCCTTATAAGAGGGGCCACAGGTGGCTGGAGGAGGAGTTGGATGAGACGGAGAGGGAGAGAACTTTCAATGACACGAATGTATTTTATGGCACAGACTAAATCTTCCAGCTTTGGTTCCCGTATCAGTTTAATAGCTGAACCAGATTTAAATTTTACTTGGTACAGATGGAATGGTTAGGAACAAATAAATAAGGGACAATTGAATCCACCCTCAGAGAGAATGAAATTGTCCTGAATTGTTATTAGATGGTTACTGTCACCCTGAGCTTCCTATTAAGTGGAAATAACACTGGGGCTTGTGGCTCTATAAATTCCTGTCTGTTCCAGGGGAGATGAGCAGCGGGACTCTGTGACCTGAGAGATTTGTAATGCAGCCTCACGGGTGGGTGGTGACTTGCCGCGTACTGGGCAGGGTGGGGAGGACCTCATTTGCAGGCGTTTTGGACAGAGATACATCAGAAATAACCTGACAGGGGCAGTACTCGCCACCCCTTTCCTGGCCGGGCCTGTCTGCCTCTGGGGAAAGCAGGATAGCACCCTAGGTGTCGCCAGGGCGTGCTGTCACATGTCACCGAGGTTAGGCCCCGGGTCTGTGTCCACCTGGGCCCAGGCCTTACATTCACGGAGCCACTTGTTGGGGTCCAGCATCAGGTACTGTTTGGTTGCCTCCAGCTCCTTCATCAGCCACTCATACTTGGCTCGGACCTCGGCGATTCTCTGCTGCCGATGTTCTAGAATCTTCAGCTTTGCATTGAAGCACACCACCTCCTGCACAGGGACAGAGAGGGAGACGGTGGTGGTGATAAGAAAGAAGAGTGGGACACTTGTGAGCACGGTCAGGGTAAAGGAGCCAGCCCCGGGGAGGTGTGGGGGACTGCGGTGACCTTAGCCTAGTTTCTGCCTCCACAGATCAGACAGCCCAGCCACAGCGAGGACAATGCAGTGATTCTTCAATTTAGAAAGCACGTAGCATTCCGTGGTGGGCTAATGGTGGTCTGCACAGGGTGGGGGGAATGGATCTCAAGAAGCCAGAAAAGGCCTCAAACCATGGGCCACCCCTCACCCCCACCAAACCTGAGCCTTTAAGGCCTTTCAAGAAAGGCAGCAGAGCTCGCCCCAAAGTCTCTGTCCAGGGACTGCTTTGCTGGGACAGCAGCCCACTGCCACCCGCCCACCTGACCTGCAGCCCCTAGGAAGTCCCCTGGGCTGGGGCCTCTTCCTTAGGGCAGGACCTGCTGGGGAACTGCTGTCGCGCGGAGAGGATGCGGCCTCACCTTGCTGCTGCCTCCGCGGCGCCGCTGCAGGCGCTCCACGTCATCGATTTCATAGACTTTAATCTCGAAAGGCTCCCCGAGGCCCCTCTGGGTGCTGCGCAGGGGGCCGTCCACCCAGCGGACCCCGGTGCCGGCTGTGGGTTTTCGCACAGGGGAGGAGGTATCGAGGGACAATGCTGGGATGAGCCTTCGTCTCTGAGAACCTGAGGAGGGAAGCCCACAGCTGATCTTTTTCATGTTGGTCTTTTCAGGTTTTTTTCTTTTTTAGTGCAAGAGATGAGGTCACGACAGGCACCTGTGACCAGCTACAGAACCAGCTTTCCATCACCTTCCTTAGCATTCACTCCCTCGGGCTTCACCTAGAGAAGCTGAGCAAAATCCATGCCAAGCTCTCAGAGTCACCCCCACCCTGCCCTGGTCCGCTGGGGATACCCCCAAGGCACGCAGCCTGAAATTGTGAGCCACACTGCCTGGGCATACACGTGTTGCTGTGAAATCAGAGCCTGTTCAGGTGCAAGGCCAGGGGTTGGCACTGTGGTTACAGGAGTGTGCTGAGACGACAGCTTTACAAAAAGCATTTACTATGTGCCAAGTGCTGTCCCAGCATTCAACAAGCTTTACACATCGCGCAAAGGCTGCCACCCCCTCCCCATATCCATCCTTTTCCCCTCTTTCTTTTCTTTCTTTTTCCTCTGTGCTGAGGATCAAACCCAGGACCTTACGCCTCCTAGGCAAGCAGTCTGCCACTGAGCTACACCCCCAGGTCCCTGTCTTCCTTTTCTTCCTCACTCAGCAGGAGACCCTTGTATTAGCAGCACATGTCCAGCGACAGTGGAGATCACACTCTTGCATGGTCCATTTGGAACATCAGCAGAAGAGCTATGCATGGCTGCCAGAAAGTGCTTTTAAAGGGTCTGTCATTCTCTTGCTTCCTCCTTTGTCTGGATAAAATCAGGCCTTACAGTTGGTCCATAAGATAATGATCATAAACGTCAACCAAGATTCCTAATGCCCTAGAGACTTAAATGGAATAAATTTTTGTATCATATTAGGGACTTTTCTGACAAACATAGTCCTAATATATACATAGTAACTCATTTAATTCTCACAGAAGAGGAAATCAAAGAGCAAAGAATAAAAGTAGGTTGCCTGAGGAAGTTTCAGTATTTCCTTGTTTAATAAAAACCCATTGTCCATCTAAAATAATGAATGTATAAATGACATTTAAAAATCAGATGACAAGTAGTTTTCCCAAAGGATATTGTTATGGCTTGGATCATAAGTGACCCCTGAAGGCCATGTGTTGAAAGCTTGGTTGCTACTCTGTGAGCTCTTGGGACCTTTACAAGGTGGGGTATGGTGAGAAGAAATGAGGTCATTGGGAGGGCCTTGAAAGGGATATTGGGAACCCAGCTCCTTTCTCTCCTCTCTCTCTCTCTCTCCTTCCTGACTGACAGGAGGTAAATAGCTTTGTTCTACCACTCTCCTACCATCATGTTCTGTCTCATCACAGGCCCAAACTGAAAGGCTCCAATGACCATGGACTGAAATGTCTGAAATCATGAGCCAAAGTAAATCTTTCCTCCTTTTAAGTTGTTTACCTCAGATATTTTGTCACAGTGATGCAAAGGCCCCACTGACCCACCCAAGCACCACCTTTTTCATGTCTAGCGAGTGAAGCCATGACCTGGCCTTCAAAGCATAGGCCTGATAATTTAATCCATGTCTGAAGTAGAACTTGCTTCTTGCTTTGGGAAACTACAGTGTTTCTTCCACTTGTCCTGCTCCCTTTTCCCATGGAGGTTTGGGAGTTTCTAGACCAATTCTTTAGAAGGGAAGCCTGCAGCTGTGGAAAGCTAGGCCATGAGGTTGGTCTTTCCTTGTGAGAAGACTGGAAGTTGGGAGGTTGCTTTCTCCTGGGAGAGAGGGTGCTTGGGAAAGCTGATGTAATCCCAACAGGTTTACCCAGAAGCTGAAAGGAGTTTGAACTACTGTCACCCTGAATTGGTACATGGTTCCCTCCTGAGGTTGAACAAAGAAGGTGGAGTTTGCCTGAAACCTTTACTGGCTGCACTGAGGGTAGAACAGATGAAGAGCCCCATCCAAGCTGAATTTGACTGTTAAACTATGAGCACAAACAATGAAAATTACAGAATACTGATGAAGGAAATGGATGACACATACAAAAAATATAGAAAGACCTCCCATGTTCATGGATTGGAAGAATAGTGTCAAAATGTCCATACCACCAATGCTATCTTCAGATTCAACGCAGTCCCCATCAAAATGCCACTGACATTCTTCACTGAACTAGAAATACAATCTGAAAGTTCACACAGAAACACAATGACCGAGTAGTCAAAGCAATCTTGAACAAAGACAATGGCATCACAAAACCTGATTTCAAGACAAACTACAGAGCATGGTATTGAGAGTTTAGAAATAAACCCACACCTCTGTAGTCAACTGATCATACACATTTAAAACACACATTGGAGAAGCCTGGTATGGTGGTGTACTACTATACTATAATCCCAGCACTCCTGGAAGCTGAGGCAGGAGGATTGCAAGTTGAGCTCAGCTTTGGCAACTCAGCAGTTTAGCAAGACTCTTTCTCAAAGTCTAAAATTAAATAAAACAAAACAAAGTAAAATAAAATGAAACAATAAAAATGGGTGGGATATAGCTCATTATGAAGACCTTGGTCTCCTCCCCCATCACATGCACACAAACAAAAACAAAATAAACAACCACATATTGGAAAAAGGACAGTCTCTTCAACAAATGGTGCGAGGGAAACTAGAAATCCACACACAAAGAATTGAAACTTGACCCCTCTCCTTATCTTGTAAAAAAAAAAAAAACCAATTAAAAATGGACTAAGGACCTAATTGTAGGATTTAAAACTATGAACTGCAAGAAGAAAATAGGAGAAACATGTCAAGAGACGGGCAGTCAGTGATTTTCTGGGTGAGGCCCCAAAAGCACAGGAATAGAAAGCAACGTTTGACAAATGTGATAACATCAAACTAAAAGGCTTCTGTACAGCAAACAGCTGAGCAAAGAGAAAACCTATTCATCTGATAAGGATTAATATCAAGAACGCAAAAGAAGCCGTGCGTGGTGGCGCACGCTTTTAATCCCAGCACTCGGGAGGCTGAGGGAGGAGGAGCGTTGTGAGTTCGAGGCTGGCTTGGGCTACAACGTGATCAGAAGGCTGACTTGAGCTACATAGTGGTACCTTGCCTCAAAAATACTAGGGCTGGGAGTTTGGCTCAGCAGTTTAAGTGCCTGTCTGGCAGGCGTGAGGCTGTGAGTTCAATTCCCAGTGCGCCACCAAAAAAAAAAAAAAAAAGAGCAAAAGAACTAAAAAAATTTAAAAACCAAGTAAACCAATTAAAAATGGGCAAATGATCTGAATAGACACTTTTTAAAAGAACTATAAATGACATATACATATATATATGTATATGAGATACCCAATATTGTTAGATATCAGGGATGTGCAAATCAGAACTACAATGAGATACTATCTCACCCCAGGTAGAATGGCTATAACAAAAAAAAAAAAAAAAAAAAGAAAAAAGAAATGTTGGTGACAGTGTGGAGAAAAGTAGCTTTCACACACGGTTGGCAGGACTGTAATTTGCACAGCCTTTAGAGAGAAGAGTACGCAGGTCCCTCAAAACGCCAGAAATAGGTCTACCATACGATTCAACCGTCCTTCCACTGGGTAGCGGGAAATGAAATCAGCCTATCAGAGAGACACCTCGGAACCCGTGTTTATTGCAGTGCCACTGGCAGTAGCCAAGGGGGAGTCGCCCTACGTGCTGGTCAGCAGATGACTGGGTAGGAAAAGTGGGGCATGTAGATGTGAAGGGTTATTATTCAGCTGCAAAAGAGGATGAAATCCTGTCACCTGGAGCAAAATGGGTGGAACTGGAGGACATCGGGTTAAGTGAAGTAAACAGAAAGGCACATAAAGACAAACACCACGTTTCTCTCAGACATGGAGACTAAAAAAGTATTCCTGAAAGAACAGTGATTAGTATGGACGGGGAGGGAGAGTGTGGAAAAAGGGAGGTTGGATTTGATCACAGCACTTTGGATACATGTATGGAAATCTCACACTGAAGCCTGGTGATGCGTACAATGTGTGCATATGTGTAATTTTATTATTATCATTTTTTTGAACAAGAGCAAGAGAGTTTGCAGTAAGGCAGCCCAGATCACCTGAAGCCGTCATTATCCCGTGGTTTTTCCGGAGGACCTGGACATCTGTATGCATCTGTGGATTTGTGTAACTGGGGTGCTGATCCTTAGGCTCACATCAGTGGTGTAGTTGGGTCCACAAGCCAGTCGTGGAGGGGCCCGTGTCCACTGTCTCCACTCTCCCTTCCTGCCCCTCTGCCCCACCAAGCCCAGCGGGTTCTCCCTGCCAAGTGCAGAGCCAGCGTGACCTGCTCAGCCTCTGAGCCCTTCCAAGAAGAGAGAAACTCTTCTCTCTCTGACTTTGCTAAGGAAACTTAAAGGAAAGTGCCAGAATTCTTCAGTACAGAATGAGGGAGGGGGTGTGACCCAGGGCCACTTTCTCACAGCTACTCCTTCTGCCAAGGAATTAGGAACACAAAAAGCCACCACTGCCATCCCTTGAGGCTGCAAGTAGCTGTCTGGAGACGAAGAGGTCCCCTCCGCACAGAGTTAATTCTCTCTACAAAGCACCCACTGCTCTCTAGGCTCCCTTGCTCTCACATCAGATGTCCCTTTCTGGAGCCCAGATCATACTTTTCCAATGGGAATGAACCAGATAATGCTCTTGTACAAAAACCGTGTCCGACTTGTTGACAAGTTCAGCCACTGTGCCACTGCCTGGGCTCCAGCCCCTCTGTGGGCCTGACACTGGGAAGCATCTGTGGAGGCTGGGTGGGGATGAAGGTCAGGAGGTGGGGGCTGCAGTTCTGTCTGGAGGAGAAGGAGTGGTCAGGAATACAGAAGGTGAGAACACGGAGACCCAGGGACTTCCCTCTTCCAGGCTGCAAACATTCAAGAAGTGGCTCCCGTCATCCTCATTTCTCTGGGTTTCATAAATGTTCTCAGACCACAGAGAGGGTGACTGGCAAGGTAGGAACTACTCTTCTGACACTGAAGTCACTTACAAAATGTGTGGAGGCTCTCAGTATGTAAGCAGAGCTGGATAGCCCCAGCCAGGTTTAGGCATTTGTAGGACGACTCTGCCTGTGTGAGAAACAGAGCTGGAACTGAGGAGTCATGGATGGAATGGTGTATTAGTCCTCTATTGCTGTATAACAAATGACTCCCAATCCTAGCAGCTAAAACCAGTTAGTTCACACACTCCTATGGTCAGGAGTCCAGGAGCAGCTTAGCTGGCTGGCTCGGGCTCAGGGCCTCCCGTGAGTTGCCCTCAAGCTGTCAGGTGGGGCTGCGAGTCATCTGAAGGCTTGACTGAGGTGGGACCCTCCTTTCTTCTTGGCTCAGTCATGTGACTGCTGGTAGAAGGATTCAGTCCATTGCCACCTGGGCCTCTCCACAAGGCCACCAAAGACATGGCAGCTGCCTTCCATAAGTCAGTGACACCGAGAGTGAGAGCGCGCCTGGGATGGAAGCCTCAGTGTCTCTGTAACCTAACTTTGAAAGTGACATAGCACCACTTCTGCTTTATCCTATTGGTCACAGAGACGAACAGTGGTGCATCATGGGAGGGGCCTACGCAGGGGTATGAATACCACAAGAAGGGCATCACTGGGGCCATCTTGGAGTGTAGCTATGATGATGGCCCTTGATCAGGTGGGAAACATCTGGAAAAGGGCCCTCTCCTATCAGCTGCTGGTGCCCACAGAGAGACCACTGTGATACGGAGAGAGGAAAGTACCCAAGACTGAGCAGACAGTGACATTTCTCTGGGCCACAATAGCTTAACAGAGACATCATGAAATGCCATCTGGTCACCATCTGAACTTCCTGGCCACCTCCACCCAGGGGAAGGGGGAGCTGGACACTGTCCTGACTGTGGTTCTTACATGTTAATGAGCAGGCGACAGGGACTTTGTGAGGTTTGGATATGCTCACCCATACCTCGGTTTCATGAATGAACTGACATCCAGTTCTTATACTACAACTGAGGAGCCTTGCCCTCTCCTCCTGCCTCCTGCCTGAACACGACGAGTCTCACGTGAGCCATGATGGGGACAGCTGAGGACCGGGGCAGGGGGCATGTGGTCAGGCTAGAGGAATGGCTTTTAATGACCTAAAGGACATTTCAGAGGTCCAGTCAGTCCCCTCCCATAGCAGAAAGCAATGGCATCGACATGCCATGCCACCACGCAGAGATGACCGACCAGAGGCTGGTCTAGTCCCCATGTAATTAAGGCTGCTTAGGCCGGGTCATGAATGCCTGTAATCTCAGCACTCTGGGACACTGAAGCATAGGCAGGAAGATTGCAAGTTTGAGCCCAGCCTCAGGAATTTGGTGACCAAAAAAATAAAGAAGGGCTGGGGATGTAATTCAGTGCAAAGGCTCTGGGTTCTATTCCCAGCACCATGAAAACAAAACCAAAACCAAAAGAATGCTTGGATGATCTTTCATTTCTACTTGGTCTGTCATTTCCACTTGCAAACACAGGTTGCAGGTGCAGCCAGGCAGCACCACAGTCAGGACGCTGTGGGGGCCACACCCTGGACACCCAGGATCCTGCAGCCCCACCCTGCTGGATGTGGGACTGCCTGGGAGCCTGCCTCCTTCTGGGGCCAGGGGGTCTGGATGCTTCCTCCTCTGGACCACGCCCTGCTCATAGCCCAGCACTCAGTCAGGAAGTGTAGAAGTTCAGATGTAAAAACACCTAGGCCAATCACCGCCAGCATAATTTTGCTGTATTCAGTGGATCCCATGTGGCCCGTGAAAGTGAACAGCGTAACATTAATGACACTTCCAGCCAAAGCCGTCCTCCGCAGCAGAGGCTGGGACTCACACCCTCCCTCCTGGGGTGGTGGCCAGGGGGTGTGTCAGACAGTTCCCTGGGCCACCATGCCCATGTGCAGCACCGATGGCTCGGCTAAGAAGTCTGACTTGGGACCTTTTGCCTTTGACATCACCAAGTCCAACAGAAGCGCCCACTGTGACTCTAAAGATGCAGCCTTTCAGGTCCAGTGCCAGGAACTTGGGCATTCCGAGTGCCAAAGCCTCACCATGCTCCCCAGGGTGGGGAGTCTGCTCCGTCCTGTCCAGACACTACCCTGGGAAGCACCCGCATTAATTTTTCCCTCTGTCAGCTGCTGTCTGTTTGCTGGCTTGCGGTGCATGCACCAGGAAGGCAGTAAGTCAAAAAGCACGAGGCGCTGATGTGGAAAGGAACCACAGACATCAGGCACACTGGGAGGAACGGACTAAGAAGATGAGCCAATGTGTGTGATTCTACTGACATGCAAGATGTCAACCCTACATCTCCCTGGTGACCAATGACAGTGACCATACTGCCTGTTCGAATGCTTAACTGACAAATAAATCCACAGTCTCCAGGCTGCAGAGGAGGAGGAGGAGGAGGCGGGTGCCCTGGGGGCACCCTGATTGCCTCTAGGCAGAGCCCGGGCTTCCTCTCAGCTCTGCACCCAGGACCACACAGTCACCTCCTCTGCCCCCCAACGGCCTATTCTCAAGAGCATCCAAGCAATTATGCCCCTTCCCAACTGGCTATTCAAAGTGTTTCTTTCATTCTGAACCCTTCCTCATCTCATTGGTTTTCTTAGGAACACTCTGGAAAGCTCAGCTTGGCCAGCAAACAGTGTGGCTTCCCCCAGTTTCCATTAAAGCCCACGGCCAGTGTGTTTCTGGGATTCATGAAAACCAAAGCTGGGCGTGTACCTGAGAACCAAATGAGCAACAGGTCGAACCGCTCTGTGCTCCTGGGCCCTGGTGAGGGCGATCAGTCACAGATGCTCAGCACTGTGGACTAAACTTGGACTCCAGAGCTCGATTGACTACAGGCAGAAGTGGTGACTGAAAGATGGATTGTTGTACACAACACCAATAGAAGGGAAGGCAGGGTCTGATGTTTAGAATGACAGAACAGGAGGCTGGACTTAACATTTCAAGCAATTATCATCAACCAGCAGGATAAGATATGAAAATACATGGAAAAGAAATATAAGCCAGCTTTTAGGACTATGCAGCCAACCCACCAGCCAATCAATGGAATCCACTGCTAACCAGCATCTGCTCTGTGCAAAGTGGGCCTTGCCAAGCTAATGTCCAAGCAGGTCAAGGTCTGGGTGTATCTCAGGGCCAGCCTGCTTCCCCGGGGTGGTGTAGCTTTGTATAGACCCCTCATCCATGAGCTCTCTGGATGCTGGGCTACAGCAGCAGGCCTCCCTGCTGTGGGAATGAACTTCAATCAGACCAAGATGCTCATCCAATTCTCAGACTTCCCTTCCAGTCTGAGAGAAAGAAAGCAAGAAGAAGCCAAGAGGGTAACCCACCGAGGTTAGGGTGGGATTTGAGGACCTGGAGGAAGAAGAGGGTCTGGGGAGAGTTCATGTAGTAAGTAATGGGTGACTCAGAGAGATGTGGCAATGTCAGAATTGGGCTCTTGGCTGGAGCCGCCGTGGCATACACTGCACATCACAGTTTACATCCTCTCAGCCACTTATGTGTCTTCCAGCCAGGACAGACAGATGCTCTCTGCCCTGGCTAGTTGTCACTCTAATTCATAGTCTAGGCTTTAGATAATTTCAAATCACTGAGCACAGAGGACTGGCTAGGAAATGTGGAAGGATCAATGCAAATCCACTGATCAAAGTAACCTAAGATGTCTTAAGCCATTACCCTTGGTAGAGAACCTATAATGACTCCCCAGGGGCAACTACAACAATATGCTAATAATAATTATATTCTCATAATAATTGTATAGGACAATATGGAATAGTGTGTCCTTCTACAATAGTCCCCAGATGGTAAGGAACAACTTCACCTTGGTTATACTCTGTGGGTTCTCCTATGCTCGTTTGAGAGCCCCACTTTTTGAGCTTATCTCATTGCTCTTGTACATCCAGCCATGGTGCCCCGAGCTTGGGCTCCATCACCACCGTAGGCTCCAGCACCCTCTGTCCCTTTTGCTTGTGCGAATGTGAGTATCCTTCAAGACCTGTCCTAACCCTGGAGTTTTCAGTCTCTCCAACTCACCGGAGCCTGTCTTTGCCTGAAAGTTCCCTATGCGGTCTCCCCTGCCCACTCAGGTCAGAGCAGTGTGCTTCAGTTTGATCTCTGTTGCACCCTTTCTCTCCAATTAAATTATGAACATCTGACCATTGCCCATCTTTTATGCTGCTGCCCCTCCCCAAAGCACCTGCACCATCCACATCACCAGTACACAAGAGGCCTGAGCAATGTGTGACAGGCCTGGTCCCCAGATTGGTGCCCTGGGAGAAGCCTTTCAGAGGTGTGGCCTACAGGGAGGTCTTGGGTCACTGGGGCTGGTCTTGAAGGGGACAGTGGGAATCAGCCTCTTTCTCTCTCTTTATCACCTGGCAGCCATAAGGTGAACAGCTTTGCTCCACCAGGGCTCCTGGTCATGATGGGCTACCTCACCACAGGCCCCAAAGTAGCAGCAGCATCAGCCAATCATGGGCTGGAACCTCTGCAACTGTGAGCCAAAACAAGCCTTTTCTCTTTTAAATTGGTCATCTCCGGTAGTTTGTTACAGCAACAGAAAACTGACTAATACAACAACAGAAAATGAAGCCTACTAACAAAGTGTTGCCTTATGGAAAGGATATCACATCACCATCCATTTTTTTTTTTTTGGAATTACTTGTAAAATCTCATACAATGTGGGCAGCAGACAGACAATATCCATTAACTACCATACCTTTCATTTTACTTGTGCATGAGAAAACTGAAGCCCAGAGAAGCTAGTTATCCCCTGAAGTATACAGCATGAGACCCCGAGGCTCATGCTTCCTGGCTTAGTCTTCTCAGTGCACAATGCACAGCCAATGGAATAATGCTAATTCTGCACACCCTCTACCAACATGGAACTCTAGGTATGGGGCTGGAAAACTGAAGCTCAGTGAAGTTTGATGGCTTCTACTGTTATAGGTATCACCAAGGAATCAGAGAGCACATGGTTATTTTCCCAGCAATGTAATTCTATTTCCTTTTGCTAAGGCAACAACCAAAGCTTTGACAATTTCCAAATTAAAACGCCACGTCAGATAAAAGACAACTGGCTGTCTCCCCCGCAGATCCAAACACCTCCAGTCACTGGGAACTCCAGCCAACTAGTATGGAATTTCCTATGAAGAGTTTTAAGGTTTCTTTTAAAGAAGTTGTTTTTGATTTATGCTGATCATGTCTGACAGCCAGCATTTCTTTTAATAATAATCGTAAATAAGTGAAACAAGATCACCTAACTTGAAACGAGCACGTTTCCACTGTGATACGCATCACAGAGCCTTGGATCTACGGCGGGGATCTCAGAGGTCTGACGCCCTTGGCGCTCCCCCCAAATCCCTCTCCAGCACCTGCCCTGGCATTTCTATTTCACACCGTCTTCCTCTCATAGTCCTACCTCCAAAGAGACACTCAGAGGACCACAGTCATGAAAGGACTCGGCCCTGAGCAAGGACGCGGGCAGAGCCTGCTGCCTGCTCGTCGGGAATTATTTTACGCATGTTTCCTTTCTCTTTATTCATTCGAACGGCCAAACCAATACATGAAAATGTTAAAAAGAGAGTTAAAGATAGTAAAGGACAAAACAGACTGGTTGACTCAAGGCACTAAATTAGAGGCTGTGACTGCACTTTGTAACACTAAAATACATGACCATGTAACAAATGTCACCTAGACTGCTAGGCTGTAATGACAGGGCCACCAGACGAATCCTGGAAAGGCCAGCAGGTATTTCTCTGCCCCCAAAGACTCTGGCTGGATGAACTGTGTAATAACTTGTAACAACTCATATCACATTCCAGTGCCCTTGGCCCTGACACAGGGCACAGCGGCGGTTGTGTTACACCGAGAAGCCTGTCACTCTTGTCTGGTGTGGGCTTCTGCACCACGGCCTGCTGCTGAGGCTGGGGGTGAGCCGGTGTGTCAGAGACTGAAACGCACCATCAAGAGAGAAAGATATCAAGGTGCTGACAGCCACGATGGGTCCCGAGCATGCCTCGAATGTGACATCCTCACGGCCGCGTGCAGGACCTGTGATGCGGTGGGGGAGGAGCTGTCTACAGCATGACATCCGGGATGTAGTCATGCTGTAGACAGCAGGTCGATTCCCTTGATTTGAGGAAGATGAATGGTTTATGATGTGCATTGATCATGGCCCTTGTACCCGGGCCAGAACACTCCAGAGCTCATGTGCAGGAACTGTAGGAAGCAGGGAAAAGCAGCCCCATAATCCACAGGAAAGCCCCACGGGGACAGGCACCGCAGAGGCTGCTGGGACGGCAGGGCAGGGAGGCACCGCTGCTAAGAGTCACCCTATCTTTTAATCCCAAGTCTGCTGGTGGCCCTGATAGTCTCAGAGTGGGGGCTTCTGGGAGCTCTGAGAGAGCCCTGCATACCATGGAAAGCTGGAGGAAGACAGGCCAGGAGGACAGGACTCGTCACCCTGCCTTCAACCAAGGCCAAGAAGGGCATGTGGGGCTTGGCTAAGATTTTGATTCATTTAAAAAAAAAAAAAAAAAAGAATGCTTGGGCTAAAGAAGGAGTAGAGATAATTTGTTTACACTTGATGTTAGCCAAAAAGCCAAGAAGCGATGGGGGACAATTTGTTTAGATGCTATTTTAGAAACAATTCCAGACAAAATCCTCACATAACTTACGTTGCTTTGGTACCTTCTGCCTCTGTCTCTAGCCTCCTCCGCTGCTTTCCGTCCTGTCCCCTCACCTACCCCATGGGTGCCTCTGTCCTCTTCTCCTTACCCATCATAACTTACTGCCAGGTGTCACCTCAAACTCTACCAAACAAGCAAGGGGCTTTCTACGCAAGCTCCCCAGGAGCACCTATGGTTTGACAGCACATTTCTGCAGATGACAAAGGCCCCTCTGAAAGCGGGCCAGCCACCATGGTGGTTCTACACCGTGGTCTCCTGTGCAGGGTAGGTGGGGCCTGCAGGCCCTCTGGCAGGTGTGCAGAGGACTGCCTGTCAGTGTCGGGGGACAGCGGGGACAGGACGGCCTCCTCCATTGCACTTTCAATGGGACAGTGTGTGCTCCATCCCATGTCCTTGAGAGAAGTCATCAGTGCCTTGGAGGCCACCAGTCCCACATCTGGGCTTCTGCAGCCACTAGGTTATGCGGGTCAGTGCCCTGGCCTGATCCCACAGAAGGTGCTAACCCCAGTAGCCTTGGTCCTTGTGCAGGTAAAGCCACTGCCTGGGCACTGGGGGAACAGGACCAACAAGGAGGCGCCCGGTTCCCCCCATCCCTACAGCCAGCAGGGGTGGAGCGGGCGCCAGGATGTGCTGGTCCCCAGCCTTCTGACCTGGCAGTTGTGTGCCCGGCCACAGCCTGCAGTGAGGGAGGCTACTGAGAAAGTCGGACCAAGCCTGATGCCCCCTGGGACGGGACGCTCCCTTACACCTGCCCAGGACAGGTGTCACCTCCCGGCAGCCCCCACACCTACCTGAATTGGATCTTTTCTTTGGGGTTTTGAGGCTCCGGCACCTCCCACCCACTGAGCTGCTGTTCTCGCTCATGGAGTCCTGCGCCGAGGACGCGCTGCCCGTGGCCTCACTGTCCCGCATCATGCTCTCGTAACCACTGCTGCCACCGCTGTGGTAGAACAGGGCTGTCTTGCCCATGGCTGGTGGCAGTTCCCCACTCAGTACGCTGCTGTTGTCACTGCCGTGGCCGCTGCTGCAGCGGTGTGGCCTCCTCGGTGGGGTGATCTTGCTGTAGGGTGAGGGCAGCAGGTGCGTGGTGGCCGCCGGCCGGTCCTCCCCGCGCTCCTCAGCCTGTGAGCCCTGCGCGCCCGCAGAGCCCTGCAGCAGCTCTGAGATGCGCCCGTTCACTGCACGCAGAGGCAGCTTGGATGCCAGGCCTGAGCCGCGGTTCCTGCTGAGTGACTGGGTGGACCAGGACATGTGCTTCCCGCTGGGTGGCAGGTTGGAGCTCTGGCCCACAGACTGCGGCAGAGACTTGGTGGAGAAGCTGAGGGTCTTGGTGGTAGAGGTGGACAGGCTGCGCGCCTTGGGGCTGGCCAGGAGCAGCTTGCTCACTGCTGAGATCTTGGACTGGCTGGCTTTGGGTGAGGCCCCTGCAGACTGGGTGGCACCACAGCTGGGTGGTGAGGCCCCTGCACTGCGGCCCAGACTCCGTCCTGTGCGGGGCATGGTGCTGTCCTTGCCTGCGTGCATCCGTGCACTCATGGAAGACAGGCTCTCAGCCCTCTCCAGAGACAGGCATTCGTAGTGGCTGACTGTTGACCTGCCCAGTGAGTTGGTCCTGCTGGCCAACTGCTCCAGCTTGGCACTGAAGAGCTTGCTGCTGCTGCTAGCATCCTTCGTCTTGCTGCCTGGTTCATCGGGGAAGCTGGCCAAGAAAGTGGCTGGCTGGTTCAAGGGGCTGCTGGTGCCGGCACTGTGTTGGGGGCTGGCCCGGTTTTTCTGGTCCAAGCTGGACTTGCGAACAGGGGGCAGGGGTGGAGTCCCTTTGGGCCGGGCCAGGACACAGTGCTTGGGTGAAGCCACCTTTCTCTCCAGGGTTGCCTTGGAGGGCTGGGCGCCGAAGCCACTGGAGTCGGCCGCACAGTGGTAGAAGAGGCTGTCGGGCTCCTCATGCCTGCTGGCCTTCTGAAACGCCCTGGGGAGACTGCTGGACTTCAGGCTTTTGTTGGAATGCACTGGGCTCTGGGCCCCCAAGCTCGGCAGTGCCATCTCACAGCCATCTGCCACCCTCCTGAAGTTGTCGGTCACAGGGGAGGCAGACACCTCCCCACTGCTGCTGCTGAGCCTGTCGCCCGGGCTGGGGTTCCTCTCTGCTTCCTGCTCTGCTCTGGCATCAGGCTTTGAGGGGCCCACGGCAGTGTCATATGGAGCCCCTTCTTCACTGGGATACACAGTTTCATTTTTCACTTCCTCTTCGCGCTTTAGCCAGGGGTCCTCAAATTTCATCTCTTTCTTTGTACCAACTTCCTTACTTTCCTGGGGCTGCGTGGCTTTGGGGGCGGTTTTGGGGGCGACAGTGGATGCCTCAGGCTCTTGGACATTGCGAGGGCTCATGGCAATGCAGGGGTACACCGTGATGTTGGTCTTCATAGGGATGTACCCCTCGCAACTGCTCAGATTAGCCGTGTTGGAGATTGTGACCATGGCCTTGCCCAGGGTAGATATTTTGCAGCCTTTGATGGGAGTGGCCTTGTTGAAAGGGTCGTCTGCCACATCGGACAGGATGAGCAGGTTGTCAGGGCCTGCCTTGGGCTTCTCTCTGCACACTACAGTGGTGTTCTGGATGCTGCTGACAAACTCCGAGGCTGGGGGGTCTGCCATGGCCTCCCCGTGCCCGAAACACGTTTGGGCTATGAAACTGTGGCACGACTGCTCGCCGTCACTGCCCGTGCTCATCTCGCTCAGCCAGGAGCTGATGGAGGAGCGTCTGCTGCCGGCTTCCCGGGCCTTCTCCTCCAAGCTTAGCTTCGGGAGAGGCAGGAACTGTGTGATGCTCACCTCGGAGACAGGCGCCATGCTGGAGTAGCACTCGAGGTCCTCGCTGATGCTGCTGATGATGCTGACTGGCCGAGAGCCCGAGGCCAGGGCCTGCACGGAGCAGTCGCTGTTGAAACTGATGATGCTGGTGGGGCGGCCGCTGTCCAGGACCCCGCTGATGGTCAGCTCCTCCACCAGTGTGAACACCAGCTCGTCCTCGCCATTCAGCTCTAGAGGCTGCTGCACGGTCACCATCGTGGTGCTCAGGATCTCCTTCTTGGAGTCTGCAGGAGGGGACGTCTGGTCCTCAACAGGGGTTTCTGCAAAGCCCTCACTCCCTACAGACATGGATTTCTTTAAAACTTGGGGGCTCATTCCCACTGGTGGGGTGCGGACCTCAGGCTGCAGCAAGGACTCACTGGAAACCATGCCAGAGTCCTTGCTCAAGGGTGGCAGTGGGGCAGAGGACGGCAGGACCCCCTTCTGGGTGTAGACTTTGCACCTCTGTGAAGGAGAGCTGGGGGGCTTGTACTCCGAGGTCTTGGACAGGCTGGCGATGCCTAGCCGTGGGGAGCCCATGGGCCTGGGCTTGCCTTCCACGAAGCCGCAGGAGTTCAGGCTCTCACGGCTGCTCTGGAGGCTGGGGCTCTGCACTAGCTGGGAAGCGCTGTGCTGGCTGCTGCTGCCTGGGATGCTCCGGGGCGAGGCCGGGGCAGGGCTGTTGCTGCGGGCCGTGGCAGGCACTGGAGAGCGAGCCTGCTGTCCCTTGGAGGCTGGAGGGTCCAAGCCGTCTGGGTCAGTCAGCTGGCCGTCTGACCCATTGTCTTCCTTATCAGACTCAGAAAGTGGCTGTGCCCCAGCTGCTTGGTGGACCAGGGGGCATCTGCTTGCCTGTTCTGCCCCAAACTGGACAGGCAGCTCTTCGAAAGGGAACTTACTGGGCTCCTCGCTGCCATCGATGCAGTCCAGTCTCTCCTGCAGCTCAGCAAACGTGTTGCACTTCAAGCAGTCCCTTTCTGATTTGCTGGCCGCAGCCTCTCCTGCCTCTGCAGGCCGGCTGTCACCCCTGGTCTTCTGTAGGGCCGGCACAATGGGAACAAAGTCTGGGGGGCCCTCGTTGTCGGTAAGCTCCTTGTCGGAGAGGGCCGTGCCGTTGGGTCCGATGTAGATGACCGTGTCGCAGGACTGCTCGCTGCTGGAGGAGTAGTCAGGATCGCTGGACAGGTGAGCAATGGGGAAGTCTGGGTCCACCGTGGCCCTGGTGTGGAAGGGTCTCAGTTGGGTGGGCCTGCGCATTCTGCCTTCTTCACAGGAGCTTTCTCCACCAGAGGAGCTGGACGTGTACTGTGAGAGAGCACAGTTACCATGGTGGTGCTCCCAAGGCAGCCCTCCCACTCAGTGAGGGCACAAGTCACTCAAGGTCACCCTCCCTGGCCACCCTGCACAGGGACCATTACTCAGTGGGGACTCAGAGCTTGCTTAGGAAAGGGGGTGACCAGGGAAGGCCCTACCTGACCTCCAAAGGGCTTTGCCTATGCCACGGAACACTGCCTGCAAAGAGCCCTGTTTCATACCAAAACTAAACAAAAAGTATATAAAAGAGAAAGAAAAAGAACAAAAAAGCCCCACTCATCAGTTAGTCCTGGATTTGAGTGGCTACAACCACCATAGCTTTGCCAAACATTCTCACCCTGCTACCAATGCCTGGCTTTGCTTCTGCCAGGAGAGACAAGCAGAGTGATATCTAGCACACTCAGCATCCCTCAGAAGCCACTGGGTTCACACGGCAAACCTAGCAGGCAGAGAGTGACTCCAGGACACAAAGGGGAAAGCACGGCTGTGGCAGCTAGAAGTTAATGACCACACCTTTATGGTCAGCCCATTGAAGGAGGCTCTGTCCATCTACCTGTGACCTAGGAGGGCCAAGGAAAAGGTGTGGATAGTCCCAGCCCACCAGCGTTTTTCATCTCAAAGTAGCAGTCCATTTGCACTGTGTAAAGTACACCCACTGCTTCTTGTCAGGGCTGAGGCTGGTTGATCAGGGACAGCAGCGGCCACAAGGAAGGGACTTAGGTCAGCTGGGACATTTCCCTGCCCCAAGGTGGATGTGGTGGCAGCCACTTGCCCACGCCCACAATCCACGAAACAGCGAGATTGACTTGGCCCTTACTGATTTGGCATGCGGCCCTTACTGACTTAGCCCCGGGGCAGGGCTCCCACTGCACCCCGGCCAGCCCCTTACCTTTGTCTTTTTCTTCTTCATCCTTAAAACCCTTGATGCGATCTGGAGGGTGGACAGGGTTTCCGCGTAGTTCCCGGCCGCAGCAGAGATGTGAGCGATCATGGTGGTGCGACAGTTCATGTTCCCCAGAGACTCCCTCAGTAGCATGGTAAGCTTGCTCTCTCTGCCAAACAAAGTGAATTAAGGCTGCATTAGTGGGCCATGCTTCATGCTGGCTGTCAGGGTGGGCCTTCAGGTCTGTGCATGGCTATTTTGTTGTGGGTGGTGGGTTTTTTTTTTTTTTTTTTTTTTTAATGGCATACTAATTAGCATCATTTTCCAGCATGGGACTATTTGTAGTTGGCAGCTGAGCAAGTGGTCACAAGGATGAAATTCATGCAAACTCCTCCCTTGGCACTTGCGTCCTGGCCGTGATGGGGTGCTCCTCTGTGACTGTGTGTGCGCATCTGACGTCGCACATCATGAGGCTGGGGAATAGAAATGAGAAGGGATCAGGAGAAAATGGCTCTGTGGTCAGTGATTTGGCATGCGGCCCACACACACAGCTCTTTGCTGCAAGTTTGTCCCTGCAATGAGACGCAGTCACCCAGCTGCGACCTGTGTCACAGATCTATGTGCGTATCACACAAGAGAAATTTTTATGCAAGGAGGTGCAACTGCTTTAGTCTCTGAACTATCATATATGCACTGAGTAGCACTAAGGAAAATACATTCATATTCCTGATAAATGAAAAAACAGACATAGACCCAAATACTCAGGAATAGAAAGCAGAACTTTCCAGAAAGGCTTCTGCTAGCAACTTGGCAGTTGCTCATTTCTATTCCCCGGCCTCATGACATGTGACTACAAATAGCCCCACGATGGAAAATGATGCTAAGCATTGCAAGCAGTGATGATCAGGCCCAGGAGTTTACAGACAGTGTTTCGTGAACTACCTGGAGGAACGCTTTTCCAGTCCACACAATCCCACTGACTTTCCTCCTTTGCTCTGCAGAGGGCTGGGCCCCCTAAGCCAGTCGAGGTCAGCCCTCAGCTGCCACCAGGTGTCGTCTTCTGGGAACACACTCTAATCCCGAAGGCAGAGGCAGCCTGTGGGCCTCCTCTGCCCTGTGTTTACATCTCTACGCCATGTTTGTAACACTGGATGGGAGGAGTTGGTCCTCATGTCCTTTTCCCCTGAAGAACCCCTTGGAAAGGGATTGTCCAGCTCAGTGGACTCTCTGGGAGACACAGCCACCATCAACAGAGAATAGGCCATTTCCCACGTGACCTGCGTCTGGCTTCAGGGCAGAGAGACTGGTGCATTCGTGTTTTTCCTTCCATCTGGGACCAATTAAGGTGTCCATTTGGGGACGCTGGGCTCGCCGATGGCTCAGTTCCAGGGCAATTTATAAATATACCAGGGCTCCCTTTCAGCAAAATAATCAGCAATGAAAACGGTGGAGGGCTCTGTAAGGCGAGCAGGGCCTCACTGCATGCATTTAATTCCTGTCAGGACTGAGGGAGCAGGGATGTCACGGACACCACTGCTGGGTGAGGAGGTCAAGTCCTGTTCGTGTGGACACTCAGCAGAGCCCTGGGCCTGCAGGAGCCTTGGGCCTCGCTCGTCTTCAGCGTGGGGAGCAGGGATGATGCGTTTGGCTTAGGCTGTGATCCTGTACAGTTGGGTCTTATTATTCAGAGTAGTTACGTTGCATGCAATTCTTGTGCACCCCGAATTAGTGAACACTGAGCCATGGCTCTTAGGCGAACTACACCATTTAGGTTCCGGTGAAAATCTGGTCATGACAGTTTTGTCAACTGGTCAGTAAATAACCTTGTTTTATGTGTGTATCTCTGGAAAGTCACATTATTCAGTAACTGCTTTTTGTAAGCTACAAAATATATGCAGTATTTCTTTATAATAAAGCACTAGCCAGGAGGAGTTTAATAATTTCCTAAGCCTTAGTAATGTGACCATAAATTTCTTTGGCTTTTATCCATCACAATACCATCCAGTAACCTTCTTCTCTACAATTGTCCATCATCTTATTCAGCCATTTAAAAATATTTTTCTAAAGTCTCATCATGGATTTATAGTTACTTTAGTACTTTCTGGAGTGACCTCCCACTAGAGTGGGCTTACATAGACTGGCGTATTTCCTCTTCCTTTTTCTGGATGTACATTATTATTATTATTACTATTATTTATTTTTCTTTTTGGTACTGGGGATTGAACCAGGGCCTTCACACTGAGCTATATCCCCACCCCTTTTAATTTTTATTTTTTTATTTTTTGCGGCACCAGGCATTGAACTCACAACCTCGCGCCTGCCAGGGCAAGCGCTTAAGGCACTGAGCCAAACTCCTGGCCCTGGTTTTTTGAGGTAGGGTCGCACTATGTAGCTCAGGCTGGCCTTATGCTCGCGTTGTAGCCCAAGCCGGCCTTGAACTCACAATGCTCCGCCTACCACAGCCTCCCGAGTGCTGGGATTAAAGGCGTGCGCCACCACGCCCGGCTTTAATTTTTATTTTGAGACAGGGTCTTCCTAAGTCACTAAGTTCCCCAGGCTAGGCTTGAACTTGCAATTCTCTCCTCCCAGCCTCCCAGGGGGCTGAAATTACAGCTGTGCACCACCACACCCCTGGCTTGTTTCGTGTCACTGATTCATTAACACCGAACTCGTGGCCAAGAGCACTGTAACTCAAACCTGTGCTTTCTCCAAAAGGCACATCACAGCTTTCCCTTGCTTAGTTATATTACACAGCACCGTAGTACTGTGCTGAAGGATCATTTTAAACAACGAAGTCACCAACAAAAAGCACAAAAATGAAAAAAAGTGGGAATATAAGGCATGCTTGTTTATAGTACAAGAGCTAAGAAGGTAGTGTCACCTTGCTTCACCTTAGCTGGGAACACATGTGTCTAGGACTCAAAGTTTTCACACCTCTGTGCATGTCTTTAAATGACTGAAAGTGCCATGGGCACTGATTTGGGGGATTGCAAAGATATTTTTATAAGTAGGTGAGTTTGCAAGTATGGAATCTGCAGACGATGACAACTGATTCTATATGAAGTTCCTCAAGGTAAGTCTCAACAATCAGCTACGCCTGGCCGGTAGGGCGCTCCTCCTTTCCTCCCCAAACCTGTGTGAGTCCTCAGGAAAATATTCCAATATCGAGCCAAAGGCTATAATGTTATATCACCCTGCTTGCTCTGTGTCTTCCACATGATCCTCACTCATGCTATAATCACATGGACAAATGTTTGTTGCTTTTTAAAAGAACCTACATAGCACATGCATTGTTTGGCAGCGCACATCTTTGCTTTCTTCTCAAAAGAAAGCAATTGAAGCTCTAACCTGCCTTTCACGTGGGCCCCTCTAGATGCCAAGACATATCTTTGGGGGAGTAAAATATGGTGGACAGAAAGCAGTGGCTTTTCAACATCATGATGATGCTTTACCTTGGATCAAAGATAACTGAGAGAGGGCAGATGAAGGAATGGGCAGTGCACCCAAGACTGCAGATTATAGGCTGAACTCAGGACTTGGGAGAGGGAACTGAACAGGTTCAGCACACATTCAGTTCACTCCCTTGTATCAAGACCAAACTCAGAGGAAGAGGAGAGAGCACAGAACTGCAGGTCACCTTGGCCCCAGAGCCAGGCTGGCTGGAGGGAGGCGGAGGCTTGGGGTCCTGAGAGAGGCGCCCTGGCTGTGGGGCAGTTGGGCCGGAGCAGAAAGGGACTGGTGACAAAGCAAAGATGACTGCTGTCTAGGAAAGAACCATATCAATGTTCCAAGTGGCCACATTTTATGGGCATATGTACTTCCCATCCTCCCTGACCACACAAACATTTTTAAATGATTAAGAAAAAAAATCTCACTTAAAAAAAAAAAAACTCATCCTTTTTTTTGAAGACATACCAAAAAGGCAGAAAAAGAACAAGATAACAAACACATTTTAATTAATGTAACTTTGAACATACTCATTAATTACCAAAAACACATACTTATTAAAGAAAAAAAATGATAATAATTTTAAAAGAACATGAAAGAGTATGCAGCACTCTATAATAATGGCTAACAAATTAAGGCCACGCAGATCAAATTGGGCCCACTGCTTGCTTTTGTAAATAAAGTTTTATTTAAACACAGCCACACCTCATTATTTACATACTGGATGTGGATACCTTTGTGCTACAAGAGTTGGGTGGTTATAACAAAGCCTGTGGGACCAAAAGTACTTGGTCTTTTACAAAACAACAACAACAACAACAACAACAACAACAACAGCAACAAAAAATTGCTGGCCTCTGCTCTAGATTATTCTAGATATAGTGTGGTTTCATTCCAGACACTGAATCATCAGCTACAAATCAAAATTCCTTACTACTCAGTAATCTCTATTTAATAGTTGTCCATATTGTCCCTTTTTAAAGCTCAGATGTTTCATGGAAGAATAGCAAAAGGCAGTCCCAGGGAAACAGGCAAGGAGGAACAAATGCTTGGCTTTAGAAATTGCTGGAGCACCAGGCCACTTCTACTGGTGACTGCTCAAATCACTTCCTACCAACTGCAGAAGCCATCTGTCCGTCCTTCCATAGGGCCGTTAGGCTGCTCATGCTCATTTGCTTAATTAGCTCATTAGTGTATACAGCTCTTCCATCTAGAAGCATTTATTGAGCACCAACCCAGGTAAGAGAGATTAGACTGTCCTCAAGGAGCCTGTTATCCCACAAGGGAAATACATGTGTACAAAGTCATCACACTGTCATTCGACAAAAGCTAATGATAAATGGCATAAGCAAGATGGCTGACTAGAAGCCTCTAGTGCTTGTCCTACCCCAAAAGCAGCCCAAATCACAAATAAACAACTACATTTTGATGAAAATAACTAAAGGAGAGTGCCAGAACACATCAAGGAGAAGCAGATGGAGTTTGTTCTGCCCTGGGGACCAACGCACACTCCTACCCCCAAGCCTCTGTCATTGCTGTACTGTCCCCGTTTGGTGGCCTGCCATCCCCAAGCCCAGCTGCTGCTCTAGCCTATCCCATAGGGCCAAGCTGTTGCAGAGCTTCTACACCCACCCCCGCCACTCTCTGCTGTGCCCTGTTCCCAGGGTCTGAGCTGATCGGATCCCTGCCTCCCAGAGCAGCCATGTCCCCCAGTACCAAAACTGAAGCAGCAGCCTGCTTCCCAGGGAGCCCCTGCTGTGACACCCCCAATCCCAGGCAATAATGCTTCCCCGGCACTGGAGCTTACCCAGTGAACTGGTGTCTGGTCGGAGCCAAGCGGCCACACCTCCTTGGAAGGAGAGCACTGGGTAAGCTGGGCCACCTGCCGCCTGGGTCAAACACCTGGCCTGTGGGAACTGGGTGAGACCCCTGAAGTTTGGGCACTGAGGCACTCGCCCCTGCCTTGCGGGGCAGTGGAGTCATCACGCCTTGATTCTCTCCCACTCTGGGCCCATGCACAGCTGTGTGTCACTATTCCCAGGTCCTTGCTGCCTAGAGGGGACATTGCCAATGTCCCACTGCTCCAGGGCATAGTGACCCCACTGTGTGGTGCCTCATCCTCTGAAGACTTGGTCGCTGCTGTGCCTCACTGGCCCTGCCTTATTGGCTCTGAATTTCAGCTGTGCCCTCCTCTCCAGGCACTGGATCTCCAGTGCACTCCCTCTCCCCTGGATGGGAAGGGAGCGCCATCCATGACTCAGCCAAGAAAAAGGCCATTGCTTTCATGAACAATGTCAAGTCTACTTTACCCCTGGAAAGGGTGTGAAGAGCTCCTGAGGTATAAAGTAGGGCAGCGGCTAACCGTGTCCTAAAGGAGAAGGAGAGCTAAGAGGTGAGCTTTGTCTCTAACAGGTTGGGGAGCCCGACAGCAGCACCCCAGTGTGGCCTTTCCATGAAGCCCTGGGTCTCGTGAGGGGAGAATGGCAGATGCCCACTCACCAGAGTGGGTCTGATTTTTGGAAATATGCCTCCTCCAATGCAAACATGATGAGGGCTCTGAAGAAAGCCAGATGACCTGGCCTCCCCACATACATCAGTTCTTAATAACATGTTGAGAGAAAGGAGTTCAATTAATCCAGAAGACTAATGATGCTACAGTATGATTTGTAAGAGGGGGGTTCCCATGGGCAGCGAGAATGGAAAGAGGCATATAAACCACACACACACCCTGCCACACATCCCGGCATGCCCTGGGTTAGAAAATGGGGACAGTGGCTCTGTTGCTGTTGTTTAAAAAAAAAAATGTCTAATGCAAGACACGATCAATATTCCAGAATAGAGACTACATATGCAGAATTCTCATGCGTGTTACACATTCAGTCAAGATAACAATATTGAAATGCCAACGAACCACTGGGGATTGGACCTTGGAGCCCCACTGGTTTCCTCTGACTACCCCAGTTCTGCCCTGGCATCACTGGTCAGCTGCCAGAATGTGCTGGAGCACCCTGAATAGAGAGCATGAGAAGCTAGGAACGAAGTCCCAGGTATCAGTGATGTCAGCTGCCAGAGTTCCGACCCCAGCCTGTCCTCCAAAGCCCAAGGCCCCCCATCTACCTCCTGATCACCTGAAGGAAACAGTGGAATGAGAAGAAAGAATGGAAAGGAGAAGAAGAAAGGCAAGAGGTAGGACAAAATAATGACCTTGAAGTATATTTTGGTTGCTTACTGGCACTCTACACTCTCTGTCCCAATGACTTTGCCTCCTTCCAGTTTACAGCCTTCTTGGTCTGTCAACATCCTTTTCTGCTGTCCCTCTGTAAGGTCACTGAACCCCTGAGACCAATACAAGATGCCAGGGGCCAGGATCCCAAGACACTAAGCACTCATGACCAACACTTCTGACCAAGGTGGGCAGCATCTCTGTGGCTTTTTATCCTTCATGAGAAAGATTTTTTCCCCCAAAGGATAGAGTCATAAGCTCCAAGAGAGAGGACAATTCTGCCTCTGTCAGTCTTTTAGGTCCCAGGAAAGTATCTTTATTTGTGACAGTGTTGTCACAGACTGAAATACACATATCCCGAGGGAAATTCTCACCACTTTGAGTTATTGATTTGTAAGGGGCTTGACAATGCCCGTGTTCGTGGTTGCTTTATGGACACTGATAGTTTAGGGAAAGACTGTTCATACCTTCCCTGCAGGGAAGCCACCTGTTCCGCAGAAGCAGCCTTTTCTCAGTGACATCCTCTCCAGGATGCCAGCATTTTAGGACATGAGTGATCTGGTATTTGGTACTAGAAAAGCATGTGAAACTGAGCTATCTTCATGGCATGTTTAAAAACCTTGAGGTGAAAGTGTTTGCTGGTCACTTTCAGATATCATTCTGTTCACCCTACAAATGACATAAGCAGGGTTTCTCCAGGATATTGGAGAGGTGACTGCATGACATTAGCTGCCTGCACAGAAAAGTATAGTTCTGAGGTTTTCTATGCGGGGCCTCTGGCTTATTTAATAAAGTGCAGCTATTCCTTATTTAATGACCTACCTATTTAATGACTGTTTGGACTTCACAACTGAGGTACGCGGGTCAGATTCAGGACCACAGATATGAGATCCATCTTTTTTTTTTTTTTTTTTTTTTTTTTTTTTTTTTTTTGTACAGTTCTATGGTGAATTGAAAACTTAAACACTAACTGAACTGAATTAGCATGGTGCTGAGTGTGGATGGCCCACCTGAGGACCTAGTGTTGAGCACCCATATCAATGGGGGCCTACTCTACCATGTACTGAGACCTCCAAAACTGTGAGCCAAAAAATATTTTTTTCCCTTTATAAGTTGATCATGCCAGGTATGTTCTGATAGTAATAGAAAACTAACAGAAAATAGGCACATGATGAACATTCATGAGAGTGCTGTAAGTAACTTCAGAAAATACCTGAATGAAAAATGTTTATACAAGCTGCAGGTTTTACCTTGCAGGTATGGCTGGGAGTCAGTGAAATCTGAGTTGTAGCTTCAATAGTTCACCATTGCACACACAAGGAGATGAAATTTATGTGAAATTTGGGCTATGTGAATCCATTTGATTCTGGATATCAGTGTTCCATTTATTTGAATAAGATAAAATTCACATTAATTCATCCTACTTCTTGAGAAAGACCAGCTGTACACTGTAGATAGTCTCAGAAGAGAGGTATATGATGCAACTTGAATTTATAATAACAGAAGGTTTCAAGTTAAAACCCTGTCCAATCTGCTTTGATCTCACTTAACAAGACTAAGTTGTAATGATTAACATAGTTATGAACCATGAGTTTGCTTACATAAATTACTTCTACATATGTTTCTTGGAAACTTTTTCATTATTCATTCATTTAACCACTCAATCCTTCTTATCTACAGCAGGGGAAAAGTAACTTCAGTGATGATTCTGAACAATTAGTAGAAAACGAATTCTAGATATTGTAAATCTAAGTTCTGCTTGGAAAACGTATGCTCATTCCAAGATTATAATATGCAGATATGACTCCAGAAAATTTAAAGGTAATTCAAAATTCACATAATCACAATTATGATATAAATATCCCACTAATTCTAAGATACAGTACTGGATCAAGATTAAAAAACATTTTTGGGACTAAGTGTCAGAGTACCAGTGGCAAAAGGATTTGGGGTGGTGGTGGGTCACTGGATTTCCTAATAAAAGGACTGCCATAGTAACAAGCAATCTGATTTCTGCTGGAATACTTTTAATTTAGGAGAATTTACCATCTCCCAGGGAAGCCTGTATAATATTCTGGAATGGCCTTAATTATTAGAAAGTTCTTCTTTATACTGAATTTAAATCTTTTTAACTTCTCCCCAAGGGAACTAGCTGTGTTCTCTATGATTACACAGGGTAAGCATAACCCCATCTGCTCCCATTTACCCTTCACGTTTTTAAAGGCATTAATTATATACGCTTTAGCCTTGGTCAAACAGAACTGGTCTTTTCCAGGAGCTTCCAGGTGGTAAAATATGCCATACACATTAGGAATATTTTTGTTGAAGGTAGGGGTTGGTCACATCAAATCTTAGGGTAGGGTGGACACCCCTGATAGAAAGGTCAAACGTGATTTTTAGGACAGGGGTTTTGATTCACAAGGTGCCTACCAACCTAGAGATTGAGTTCAACTACACAGGAAATCAGTTGAGCCCAAATAACTCTGGACATCAAGTGTTCAGGCGAGCTTCTCTAGTTGGCAATACTTGATGCATATTTCCACACATGGATTCTGGGAAGGTAACAAGGCCTGAGCAAGATGGAAGCTTCATTTAGAACCTTCTCAGACTCTGCCCCTTAGGGCTCCTCCTTTAGCTGATTTCAGTCTGTGCCCCTTCCAGCAATGAATCACAGCTGAGAATGCTTCACTGACTTCTGTGAGTTCTTCCAGTGAGTGATGAACCTGAGGCTGGTTTGGGGAACCCTAAATTGGAACTGATGTCAGAAGTGACAGAGGTCTCACATGGACTCTTCCGTCTAACTTTGCCATTGGACACTCACTCCTGGCAGTAGGTGTCACAATTCATGGGCAGACTTGGCAGCCTGAACACCATGCCCTCAAACTTTGAGGTTTGACTGTTGCTGGTTAGCTCTTCTTAATAAGATCCTAATTATCTTGGTGATGGGAGCTACGCTATTATTTTGATCTTTCTTTATAGTAATTCACCCAGTACTTATGACAGCTCTAGTACAGAATGTGGGTTGGTGGGGGGGGTGTCTACATTTATTTGTATTAAGTTTGGCATGACCAGGAACCAGGAATGTCACTACTGTGCTTTAAAGTACCACCTCCCTGTATTAAAAAAAAAGATAACAAGGCATATTAGTAGACCTTATCTGTGGTGTTTAGAATGGCTTTGCAATCTGCCCTGGGAATTGGAGTACACATCTAGGTGTATCTGAGTGGGTCAAGGATGTGTGGTCTTGGGGGTCCATATCTGGTTCCTTGCCCCTTCCTCTCTGGCACATTCCCTACTCTCCTTCCCATGAACTAAGGAGCTTTGTTACATCATGCTTCTACCATGATGTTTCTGCCTTGGAGTCAGCTGACAATGGACTGAACCTCCTTAAAACATGAGCCAAATTAAACTTCTCCTCCTTTAAATTGTGGGTATCAGTTATTATCTCCCTCAATGGGAAAGCTAATATAGTGTACATGAACAGAAAATAAAAGGTGCATAGATTTCCCCTCAATCAGTAGGCTGCATAAATTGCACATGAATGAAGTTTAAGGTGAAACGAAGGTGTGTTTAGTGATTCAATAATGAGATCTTATGCACTTACTAAACATGCAAATTCATCTGTAGTAGATGCAAACTTGTTATTTAATCTACCTGCAGGACCAGATTAGATATAGTGTTTGTATCATTACTGCAATTTAGAATGTAAATACTACTTTGACATTTTCCATATTATCTGGAGTTTCATTTCCTTTTTTTATTTTCTTTGGTCCAAGCCACCATCATTAAATGCTGATGCTTTGCAACAGACATTTCTGTATATATTCTGTCACTTTGTATAGAACTTCTGCAATGGTTCACGACAGCTCTACTGAGGTAGGGATAAGGAAATAGTCCAGTGACGTTGCATTTCGACTATTAAGAATCTTTTGAGAAAGATAAGATTACTGTACTATTCAGAAACGTTGCATCATCCTTGGGTTCAGGAGCATGTGTTCATCCCAATGTCAGAGATCTCTGTGGTAATCCACAAAGGGTTCAGGCAGTAATGGTGACAGAGATGGAGTCATGTTGTCATGGTAACCCAGAGCCTCTCTAGATGCTGCCACCTTTGTCTTTCCCTGAAGATTTTTACAGAACTCTGGACAAAAAGAAAATGAAGGCCACAAATGGAATTCTTGAGACAATAACATACTATTCCAACCTGCTATCTCCTCTCAAATCTTCCCCTACTGCCTTGTTCCTCTCCAGTCCCCCAGCCTCCTGTATCTCTTTAGTGATAAATTTACACTTTAGGGATGTTCCTATGGTGTTCCATGAGTTCCACTGTTTGTTTTAGAGAAGAAACATAAAGATTATGTCTGGTAGTGGCATTTTGATGGTGCCTCTTTCTCTACTTTAATCTGTGATCTCCCTTCAGGGTTGACACCAGAACTGTGTAGAATCTGGGCTTTGAAAATCTGCAAGTGTATTTAGAGTTGTTTCATTAGAGTATGTTTATGAAAAAATGGTAGGGAAACATCCAGAAGGGTTTCATCTACTTTTTCCCGCTTACCCTCTAAGCAAAATCCTAAAATGACAGAGCACCATGGATATTGGGTGAATTTTTCTATCTTCCAGCTCTGGAGACCCAGAGAGTCCCTTTCCTGACATATTCTTGGAAAAAGCTAAGAGGTTAAATAGGATGAGGCCCAGGGCTAGGCTTGATGATTACACTGGATTACAATTAAGACTATTTTTAGTCTCCAGAGTCAATTCAGCCAATATCATGCTTTCTCTCTATCAAAATAAAGAGAGTATGCAAATCTGAGCCCCGAGCAGTTATTTCATTTGCATTTGCTTGACTGTACTCTGATCTTGTGCAGAGACAGGGAACAAAGTCCCCTCACTCTCTGCCCAGTCAGGCAGCGGCTGTGCTGTAGGATGACCTTCCAAGGACAATGACAAGCACTGGCTCATGCTGCAAAGGCAGTGGCTGGTGATAGCACCCTGCTGGGAAGAACTCTGCCTGGTTTGGGGAGGATGGGGAAGATGATGAAATGTGTTCCTTCTTATGACCTCACGTTCACACCTTGCCTTGCCTTTCATTAAATCAGCAGGATTCTGACAGTCAGTGTCAGGATGGGTCCTTTCCTGCCTCCCCTGCTCCTGCCCAGTGGCTGATATTGGGGATACTGGAAACAGTTCCAGGAGGATCAGTGAAGAGCCACTGTCACAGACTGTTATTCATTGAAATGAGGGTCTGTGTTGTTGCCCAATGGGCTGCAAATGGACGTGACTTTGGATTCCATCCCTTCTTTACTTTCTCATCTGGCAGTCTAGAAGGGCTCCCCCTTGTTCTATAAAGAATGGTGTATTGGGTGATATACTATGTACCCCCAAGTCCTCATACACTTTTGATGGGGCTGAGTCTAGCACCGGGATTGGTGTTGTGAGTGCTACACCCGTCCAGGGGTGGAGCTGACATATAGTGTAAGGGAGGCGAGTCTTCCTCTTGCTCACTTCCACCCTCTCTCTCACCAGCGCGCCTTGCTGTTTTGCAACTGCCATGAATGGCGGCCCCGCCACATCACACTGCCTTGGAGCCAGCTAAGTATGGACTGAAAAATTGTAAGAAATAAACCTTTCCTTCCCTAATTTTGGGCATCAGGTATTTTGTCCCAGCAATGAGCAAAAAGTAACTAAGACAAATGGCAATAAAGATAATGTGGTGGCTTTGGACTGCGAGCTGAACTGGCCCGTGAGGAGGAGGAAGATGCCTCCCTGTGCGTCCCTCCCTGCCCTGTGGACCCTGGATGGACCACTCTGCTCACGACTCCTCAAAGGGTCTGGGCTTTTGTGCCTCATCTGCAGCCAAGTTCATCCCAGGTTTTCAGCCTGGAATGCACTTTCATTTCTGTTTATGGAAACTGTCTGATCTCCAGTTCAAATCCGCGAATCCCCTTAATTACATGGGCAAAGGGGAGGGGTGACTGTACGAGCAACTCCCAGGGATTTGTATCCTTGGAAATCATCTACATTTTCATCTTTTTTATTGCACTAAAATATACAAAATAAAACTTACTATTTTAACTTTTTTCTGTGCTATCAAGTATTGAACCAAAGGCCTTCACATTGAGCTATGTAATCACAACCTTTTATGTTTTAATTTTGAGGCAGGATCCCAGTATGTCTCCAGGTTGCTCAGGCTCGGGTTGAAGCATTTGAATCACAGGCATATACCACCACTCCCGGCTTGATCATTTTAAAAGGGTACAGGTTAATGGCATTAAGTATATTCACACCATTCTACTTATTCTAGAATATTTCATGTGCCAAATTCAAATCCTACCCATTAAATAATTACTTCACATTTCTTCCCTACCCCAATAACCGGGATTCTATTTTCTGTCTCTGTGAATTTAACTAGTATTCTATGTACCACATATAAGTAGAATCATACAATATTTGTCCTTTCACGTCTGATTTATTTCACTTAACATATTTTAAAAGTTCAACTATGTAGCATGTGTCAGAATTTTGCTTTTTTTTTTGACTGACTAATATCCCAATGTATGTGTACAGCACATCTTGTTCTGCTGATGCCCTGTTGGGATGTCTCCCTCTTGAAGTATTATGAATAATACTACTCTGAGCACCAATATTCTAGTCCCTGTTTTCAGTTCTTTTGGGTATACACCTAGGAGTGGAATTAATGGATCATATGACAATTCTACATTTAATTTTTTTAAGGAACTGACAAACTGTTTTCCACAGTGGCTGCACAATTTTACATTCTCACCAGCACAAGGGCTCCACTTTCTCCACATATTGTTTTAAAAAAATGTTTTTTTGATATTACATTCTAATGAATGTGAAGTGGTATCTCATTGTGGTTTAACATGTACTACTTCGCTGACCAGTGATATTGAACAACTTTTCACATGCTTATTGGCTATTTGTGCATTTTCTTTAACAAAATTTTTTTGTGTGTTTTTTGAGACAGGGTTTCACCATGCAGTTCAGGTTGGCCTTGAACTCATTTTGTAGCCCAGGCCAGCCTCAAACTCACAGCAATCCTCCTGCTTCAGCCTCCCAAGTGCTGGGATTACAGGCATGCAAACCAGTCTTTGTGTATCTTTTTTAGAGAAGCATCTTTTGTCCATTTTTCAAGATTTTGTTCAAATCTTTTGTCCATTTTTGAATTGGGTTTTTTGTTTGTATTTTAGGAGTGCTTTATAGATTTCAGATATGAATCCTACAGAAATATATGATTTGCAAATATCTTCTCTCATTCTGTGAGTTGTTTCTCAATCTCTTGACAGTGTCCTTTGATGCTCAAGAGTGCCTTTTCATTTTTAGGCAACACTTCATCAGTCTCAGATTTTAACCAATTTGTTTTTTTTGGCATCTGTGGTTCAAAGCCTTCCAATATTTGATTTGCCTGTGATGAGGCTGCCAACACGAGTGACTAAGGATCGCTGATTCTACTTTGTGTTAAAGATGCTTATCCAATACGGTCCTTATTTCTTGCAGGCCACGATCTAGTCACCAGCTGGGGAACACTTGAAGTCTACTGTGACGTCCATCGTGAAGCACATGGGCTTCCCAGGACACTTTTCTTTTGGAACCAAGTAGAACCTGCTTTCAGGCGGGTGCTGAGGGTGACTCTGTTGGAATGCCTTCTGGGGATCATGTGTGCTTTACAGAAACACAATCCCACGGTCTCACAAATGTGCCAACTGGACTGCCACTTGGCACAAAGACAGGGCTCAGCAATTGGAAGGAATTAAAAAGGAAATCAGGGTTGAGAATGGTTTCTGTTACTAGCACAAGTCTGAGGAAAGATGTTACACAGAGGCCACAATTCCTACATTTAATAACTTAGGGGACAGCATGAAATTTTAATGGGGAATGACATGAAAGAAGGATACATTTCTTTAGAAAGAGTTAAGAAAGATGAGAGTTTTTCAGTATTTGTCTTGTCTGGAAACAGGATAGGCTATTGTTGTGTGATTTTTACATATTTTAATTTTGGTAACAAATCATTCATAAATTATTTCTTGTGTAGAGGTGTAGTGCAGTGGTAAAACACTTACCTAGCATGTGTGAGGCCTTGGGTTCAACCCCTAGTGCACGCATGCATGAACACACACACATACACACAGGAAGAGAAATCATTCGTTTCTTAAATGAATAAATGTGGTTGAATTCAGTTCAGGGCCTCACCAATTACTTTTTGAATTACCTTCAAAATTCGTTTTCTCCTTCAGTGCTAAGGATCAAGCCAGGGTCTTGCACATGCTAGGTGAGAGCTCCATTGCTGAGCTACACCCCCACCCCCCTTGCAAGAACCTTAATTGGCAGTGTCTTAAAGTCCAGCTGCTGACAAGAGGCTTTCAAATTAGGAACTAGCCACATCTTCCTTTCTTGTGCTACTTCTTTTTGTCTTACTGTTTTTTCATTTCAAATATTGCAACCCTCTTCCAAAGGGTCATGAAGAGCACCTGGTAGGTTAACTGGAGGGCCCAAGTGCCACTGACAATGCCGACTTCTTAGAGCACTGCATAATACAGGCAGAGGTCATTTCTTTCTGAGATCTAGGACCTAACACAGAGTCAGGCACAACTTTGCATTTCTCTCTCCCTTTCCCTCTCTGGCAGTACTGGGGATTGAAGCTAGTGCCTTTGCACCAACCTACCTCCCCAGGCCTGTTTTGTATGTTTTTTCTTCACAGAGTCTCATTAAAATTGCTAAATTTCCCAGACTGGACTTGAATTTGAGAACCTCCTGCCTTGGCCTCCCAGAGTGCTGAGATTACAGCCTTGACATACTACACCCAATGCATTGTCTTCTTACAAATATTTAATGGTTAAAATTCTCCATTAAATGAAGTCCCCTCCAACCCCAACTTAATCACTTCCAAAGTAGTACCTTCCCTTCCGCTTCATGGGAGACAGTGTCAGAATAACACCAAAGCAGACATTGCTGCCTTGGGCTCAAATAAGCACCTGGTACAGCATTCGGTCTTTCCCATCTCATGACGGACAGGCTCTTTCAGCCTCCCACAGTGTCCTAGAGGACAAGCCAGAGCCCACCTTGGTCTGCACAGTTTAGTCCTCTAGGGTCGGTCTTGGGGAAAGTGTTCCCTGAAGAAAATCATCAGAAGCACTGCTACACCCCAGCTTGAGGCCAAGACCATGGCCAAATCAGGCGAGGCCACCTGTAACTTGTGTCCATATCACAACCCCTGGGCTAAACTTACATTGATACCTCACATGGGCAAAGCCTTCAAAAGCAAAAACGTTTGCTTCCAGTAGTGAGTTTGGATTAAGGGCTGGGAAAGCTGGTTGCTACAGTCAAAGACCTTTGCATCCAAAAAAGACTACTCTATCACAGTTGCTTTTCTCCTTGCTGAGACAAAATACCTGATACCCAAATTAAAGGAGGAAAGGTTTATTTGGCTCACAGTTTGTGGTGGTTTCAGTCCATAATCAGCTGGCTCCAAGGCAGGGTAGCACATGGTAGAGGAGCTTCACGGAAGAGAAATAGTGCACAGCACGCAAAGCAGCTGGCAGGAAAACCAGCCTGCGACAAAACAAGCCTCTGTCCCTTGTAGTTTATTGAGGTTACTCTTAGGGTGGGTAGCACTCACACTCTCAGTCCTTCTCAGAACTATGCCAAACCTCTCAGCAGACTGATTCACTAATCACACACCCTTAATCCTTGCCCCCTCTGAAAAAGCCCCACATACAACTGCATGAGGCTTCAGGGTGGGAGGGAGGCGGGGGAGGTGGACAGCTAGATACAAACCATAACAGGCATCAAACATCTCTGCTTCAGTTATGTCTAAGCAGGGGAAGTAGCTATGAGTATAGTGGGATTTTGAAGGGACTTGTTAGAAAACCTGAAAAAGCCCCATTCTCAATCCTTTGCCATAACACACAGAACATCTTATTCAGACAGATAATATTATCTGGGAGTGGTCAGCTCAATAAGCTGCATCAAGAACCTCCGACACAGGCAGGTCCTCTGTCTGCCCTGGAAATACAAACACTCATGCATGTGACACCCACCGTGGGGCTTTGGTCAAGCTGACTCTGTGTCCTAGTTTGTTCAGAAGTCTCTGTTTATGCCTAGAAAACTGTGTCCCATCTGGCTTATGTTATCCTAGATTTCTCACTTTTAAAAAACAAAGTATTATTATTAAGACTTCAGTTAAAAAGAGAAGGGGAGTTTGGCTAGACCCCCACTTTCTTCTCCCATGATTTTACCCAGAAACATGTGAGATGCACGCAATGAACAGAGTCCACACTGACACATAATGCTCCAACTAAATTGAGAAACTTACGTTGAAATGCACTTATAATGGACGGACACAGGTAATTGGTAACTGTGCTCAGATGCAGTTCTATTTCTATCCAGAGAAACAAGCCATAATTGTCAAAATTTCAATTACATAAATTGAGACAAAATGTAACAAAACTAACAATATTTGGCAATCAAACTTTCACTAAATTTTTAAAAACTCATTTCATCAGGGGAGTGTGCAGTTCTCTGCTGCCTGTCATCAGTTGGATTAAAAAAATTAGAGATGTTAAAGAACTAATTTAAATGACATGAAATAGCAGACACTAGACAGTGTTTACCTTCAAAACATACTTTATGAATCAATCTAAATGTCCTATAAAAAATTATTGGAGTTTTGGAAACAAGTCATCTAAATTTTGATTGAATTTCACTCAAAACAAGTTGTAATCCATAATCAAGTGTTCAACAAACAAAACAGAAAAGCCTCAGGCTTTGCAGTCAGTAATAAATTGCAATTATTAAAAACAAAGTTTACAAACATAAGGACCTTGACATACAGAAGATAAGAGCTCCAACTGTATAAAGGATTCAACCATTAAATTCTATAATTTTTCTCTGGAAATTGACATGTAGGATAATCCTTTGGAACTTTAAGACATACTAATCTTACTGATTTGAGGAACTTACTCCACTGAAATGAACTTGTAATAGGTTGTGGTGCAGGTAAATTTTAAAATCCTTTGCAACCAAAAGAAAAGGAAGTTACCAAAGTGTATAGCTAGTTTTACATGTTAATATACATACATATTGGGTATGTATATTACTGGGTAGCTACAGTGTCTGAAGAAAAAGAAATACCATGACTTCAAGATCACACTAAGTGAAAAATACAGTTTTAAGAAAAACATCACTGGCAAAGTGTTAGTGTTAGTCAGCTTTATGTCTCTGTAACAAAATGCCAGAGACAATCAATTTAAAGGGATAAAACATTTTTTTTGGCTCATGGTTTCATAGTTTCAGTACATGGTCAGTTGTCCGTGTGGGCCTTTGTGTAGGGCATCATGGCAGGGAGCACAGGGTAGGGCAAAGTTGCTCATCCCATGGTGGCCAGAAGGAAAACAGAGAGAAGGAGATTTAGCTGTGTCCCCTTCAAGGCCACACTGTCAGTAACCTAACTTCCTCCCAGTGGGTCCCACCTCCTCTCAATAGTGCCACAAGCTGGCAACCACATCTTTACCACATGTGTTTTTTTGAGAGAGGGGCATTTTAGATGCTAATTGTAACAGTGTTAGACCTAGATATGATGAAGACAATGATTGAAATACATGAAAGTATGTCAAGTGTAATTATTCTGCTTGTTTTATCTAATATTCAGATAGACAATACTGCACAAAGAAACTTTTAACTTTTATTACCTTGAGGTGCATGGATACTCTTATAATAAAATGTGTTTTGTATAGAACTGTTTTATAGGTTCATCCATATAGATAGATTTGATAGAAAATCTTTTAAAACATGAAATAATATTAGTTAAGTGTTTTTTTTAACTCTCAAAAGAATCCCAGTTTGGATAACAATTTATACAGTACCCTAACTTGTAATTTTGCACAGGAAGAGTTGTGTAACATAAAGTAAAATATGGTAGGCTACGTACCTAGAAAGAACTCCTTGCTAAGTACAATTAAGAATTATGGGCACTTGTTAAAATTATATTAAATGCTTGTTGAACTTGCAAAAGAGTAAGAATTCTCAGGCCAAAAAAAAGCAAGTGAAATTGGGAACTCAAGAGAAGCAAAATTATAAATCTTGCTTTCACCACGAAGACATCTGCCAAGCTAGGTAATCTTATTGAGCTTAGTTTTTATATGGTCTTACAGGGTTTGGGAAGTAGAAGACAAAGCCCAAAGCCTGCTCCAAGTGGGGAGCTCAGTAGGAAAATTCCCCACTCCAACAATTGTTCCCCTCACACACAGAAGACATAACTGTCTTGAAAAATAGCACTGAGCAGGGGAAAAAATTGTCCTAAGAATTTGGAGCTTCAGTCTGGATTAAATGCAGGCTTGCAGTCTTGCTTCTCGATATCTGGGTGGTCCAAAATATTTCAAGCTGAGAATACAGTTTAGACTATCCTCAACTGGCACCTTGTCGAACTAAATACAAATGCTCTCTAAAGTAAACCATCTTTATCCCAGGTCTCACAAATAAAATGCTGATGAAATTGAGTAGCCCCTAGACAAAAATAAACACATAAAGAAACTAAGCACCATGAGAACAAACCAGCAGAAACAGCAGATGGCAGAGTGAGATGTACAAACACAGATTACAAATAAACAACAAAAAGTTGATTAACATGTTTAAGGAAATCAAGATGTTCAAAGAAATAAACAACAATGAGAATGATGAGGAATGATCAATTTCTGCCTTTGGCTATGTTTGAAAGACAGGAACTAGATTTACCCTCCAACTTTAAAAAACTAGAAAATCAAACAAAATATAAGAAAAATGGGTTTTGGATACCAAGTAAGAGGCCGCAGAGGGAAATAATCTTTGAAGGAAGGGAAACAAATGAGTGAGCCCTACAAATGTCAGTTAATTACCCAAGAATTTCTAGACCTCATAAAACAGAGAAGGGTCACCCAAGTATAAGCAGGGAGTCATCTTACAATCTCCATAATGAAAATTACAGAACGCTAAGGAAAGGAATTAAGAAACAACACAATAGAAAGTTCTCCTATGTTGATGGATTGGAAGAATTAATATTGTTAAGGTGCTCACACTGTCCAAAGAGATTTGTAGATTTAACACAATTCAATACCAACAAGCTTCCTCACAGATAGTAAAAACAATCTTAAAATTCATACTTGATCAAGATACACTGCAGACCTACTGTAACCTAGCATAGCAATGATATAAAAATTTGACATAAAGCCATGCATCTACAGAGACCTGATTTTCAACAAAGGCTCCAAAAATATATATTGGAAAAAGGATAGCCCTTCAATAAATGGAGCTGGGAAAAGTAGCTATTCACATGCAGAAGAATAAAACTAAATTCTTATCTCTCACCATATATAAGAAGCAACTCGAAATGGATTAAAGACCTAAATGTGAGGTCTGAAATTATTAAACTTCTAGAAGAAACATAAGGGAACTACTTTGAGACATTAGTATAGGCAATGATCTTTTGGATATGACCCAAAAAGCACAGAAGACAAAAGCAAAAACAGGCAAATGAGATTATTTCAAATAAGAACTTTCCACACAGTAAAGGAAACAATCAACAGAGTGAAGAAACAACTTACAGAATGGAAGAAACTATTTTATTTTATTTTATTTTATTTATTTATTTATTTTTTGCAGCACTGGAGATCAAACTCACAACCTCATGCCCGCCAGAGAGGCACTTAAGCCATTGAGCCAAACTCCCAGCCCTGGTTTTTTTAAGGCAGGGTCACACTATGTAGCTCAGACCGGCCTTGCACACGCATTGTAGCCCAAGTTGGCTTCAAACTCACAACGCTCCTCCTACCTCAGCCTCCAGAGTGCTGGGATTAAAGGCGTGCGCCACCATGCCTGGCTGGAAGAAACTATTTTAAAGCTATTTATCCAACAAGGGTTTAATATCCAGACTATATAAAGAATTCAACAATAAAACAAGTAATTCTATTTAAAAATGGGCAAATGACTTAGACATTTCTCAAGATGCTATACAAATGAGCAACAAGCACATGAAGAAATACTCAACATCACTAGTCACCAGGGAAATGCAAACCAAAACCATGAAGAGCTATCACTTCACATCATTTAGATTGGCTATTACAAAAAAAAATTTTTTTTTAAAGTCAAATGCTGGCAAGGATGCAGAGAAAAGGGAATTTTTATACACAGCTGATGACAATGTAAACTACTGTAGCCATTATGGAAAACAGCATGGATACCCTCAAATAACTATAAGATCCAGCTATCCTGTTTCTGAGTAGACAGCCAAAGGAAATAAAATTAGCATGGCAGAGAGATACCTGCATTCCCACGTTTACTGCAGCACTACTCACAATAATCAATGTCCATTCTATCTAGATTGATATAAAGATTAAAAGAGTATTTGTACTGCATTAGTGAAACTTGTACCTAGCAAATGCTCAAAGAGTGCTACTTCTGTTACTCCTCTTGTTGCTTTGACACAATGCCCATAACTCCAAGACCGCATAGTCAGGTTTTTGTCACTGCAACAAATACCTGAAATAATCATCTTATAATGAGAAAAGTTCTATTTTGGCTCATAGTTTTGAAAGTCTCAGTCCATGATCAACTGACCTTAGGTTTGTGAAGAGGCAGCCCATCCTGGTGGCAGTGTGTGGTAGGGCAAAATGGTGTGACTCATGGTCAGTCAAGAAGTAAAGAGAGAAGCAGGGAGGGACCAGGGTTCCTATAATTCTTTTGGAAAGGACCCCGCAATGATGCAAACATCTCCCATGTGGCCCCACCTCTTAAAGTCTCTACCACCTTCTAGTAGGGTCAAGCTGAAAACCAAGCCTTTAATACATGGATCATTGAGGATTTTTCAAATCCAGACTAATGCAAAACCACCTGAAATAGGTAGTTAAATGGGCCCTTGCACAGAAGAGTCAATTCTAAAAGGGCAATTCTGACTCCATCTGAAGGTTTTTACAGTAATAATCACTTGGCTCTTTTCATTTACAAATTATGGACTCCAACGAATGACTTTGGTGAGGAAAGAGCTTTTGCTTAAGGAAAGGTCAAATTGTATGGCTTTCTAAAGGTAACTGTTCCGTTTTCACAAAGGAAAGTGCCAAATATGTGGGTTTCATTTTTCCAGCAACAAAGTAAGTAAGGAAGTTTGCTTTTTCAGATTGTGACTGTCAAGAAGGCCAGAGTGGGGAGAGCTCTGGTCTGTGGATTCATTCAATTCCCTATTAGGGTTGAGGCTGAATTAACCAGAAGTGGAAATGGCCTATAGACATATTCCTTGCCTTTAAACAAGAGAATCTCATTTCATTTATTTAGAGTTGTCTTGCAAAAAGTTAACCATAATAGGTGATGAAACCTTAGCTACACAGAGCCTAATTGTCTTTTTTGCCTCCAGGGTATAATTTTCTAGATGTAGTTCAAAATTTATATTGTCAAGTAATTTGGGAGTGGACTTCTATTCCCAAGTCTAGAGACATTCATAGTTATTAGAATAGCCTTTCCTTAGAGATCTAATGCTGGAACTTCTCTAAACTTATATCTTCATGGCACTGCCTCCAAAGTCAAGCAACAAATGACTATTTGTTATGGTTTATACATAAAATGTCTCCAAAGATCTCACATATTTAGAGGTGGGGCTTTTGGAACATGTTTGGGTCATGGATTAATCCACTGATAAGTTTGTAGCTAAATGTGCTCACAGGAAGGTAGAGCCTGGTAGGAGGAGATGTGCAACTGGGAGTGTGCCGTTAGAGGGTATATCTCTCTCCCTAGCTTCTTCCTCTGTCTTCCTGGCTGCATAGGTGGAGCAGCTTTCCCCATGAGGCCTTTCTGCTGTGCTGTTATAGTACATGGACTGAACCCTCTGAAACCATTAACCCAATAAACCTCTTCTTCTAGTTGTGTCAACTATTTTGCCCCAGGGACAGGAAAGCAGAATAGCATACAAATATAATATAATAACACTATTATAATGAAGTGCTTTGAGTAAGTAAGCCCCTTGGTTGAATTCTGGGTGAACATATATTTGCTTCTATGAGACATTAGCAGGTTTACAGTAATAAATAATAATCTGTATCTTTATTATTATGCTTTAGAATATATACTCACAATTGACTCACTGGAATGTCTCACTTTGTCCTTGAACATACTTTATAAATGTGACTTGTAACTGCTTTATGCTTTGTATTCTGATTTGTATACTAGTTTCTTTTGACCTATTGCTCTGGAAGCTCTCTGCATCAGCCCAAATGCTTAGAATATTTTATATCATATACTAGTTACTTTTTTCATTGCTGGGACAAAGTATCCTACAAGTTAAAGGAGGGTTACTTTGACTTACAGTTTATAAAGGCTCACAGTCAACTGGCTTCCAGGCAGAATGGCACTGGAGAGAGGTGTGGTGGAGGAGAAACAGCTCAAGGCATGGTGACAGGAAGTGAGAGATCAATGGAGGAGGAGGGTGACAGACCCTTCCAGGTCATGCCCCACTGATCCACCTCCTCTGACCAGGCTTCACCTCCCAACATCACATTTAGCCATAAACTGATTGGTAGCCTAATCCACTGAGGAATATCATGCCCCCAGGAGCCAAGCACCTCCCCAAAGCTCCACCTATGAGTACATAAGACTTTGAGGGGACATCTAGATATAAACCATAACACACTTCACTGATTATTGGTGAATTTATCAAAATAACCTGGTTAAATGAATATATATTTGCTATTATATCTATTTCCAAAAAAAAGGAGCTTTAACGCCTTTCCACATCCTACCCAGCTGACATTACTACAAAAGTATGTACTCTTACTAGTTTAGAATGAGGCTTTGATGACTACTTAGCATGTCTGGTGGCACAGAGATGTCCTCCTGGAAGCAGGACAGGCTACGATTTCAAAAAGTTGAAGGCAGTGCGAATTTAGCTCAGCAGTTCAAGCACTTGCTTGGTAAGAGTAAGGTTGTGAGTTTGATCCCTGTTACCAAAAAGAAAAGTTGAAGGCAGATGTCTGATTCATACCTGTTTCTAAGGATGCAGGGTTAGATCAAATGGCCTCAATTCAGATAGTGTAATATAATGAGCCCGAGGAGAAGATTATAACTGTTCTAATGAGCTTTTATGATAGAAGGCATGTAAAAAAGTAAAATAAAACAGGTGCCTCTGATAGAAAACCTACAGAATGCCACTGGGGTTAGAGGATGGAAAAATATTTTTGTAGCAGTGAATTATAAGTGAGGGAAGAGATCAGAGAAGCCTTCCTAGAGGAAAGCTCTCCCATTAACAGCAGATATCTGTTTTGTGATATCCTCCTATAATGGAAAAACCATATAGTCATGAAAATTAATGCCCTATAGCCGTGCACATCAAAGTGAAAAACTGGTTGGAAAAAAGAGAGTTATAGATGGTGATGTGTCCATTTATATAAAGTTGAAAAATAGATAAAACTAAATCTAGGGACACATAGTTAGGTGGTTACTTCCAGGCCAGGCAAGAGAGGGATGGAATCATAGAAGTGCACACGGAGCCTTCTAAGGCACTGAAATTTTCTGTTTTCTGATCTATGTGGTAGGCATACATATATTTGACTTGTCCCTACAGACCAGGCAGATATGTTCCTACATCTTTACAGATGACACGCCTCATGATCAAAATATGTGACATAAGCAGAAACCCATTAATTGGGAAAAAAGTGTAGGCCAATATTGGAATAAAGTATGTTCTTGATAACTGTTGATTGACTGACTCGATGAGTGAGTGAATGAATGAGTGAGTGAATGCACAAGGCCAGTGGAAGGGGAGGAGAATGGAGTCTGTAACAATGGGGTCATGAGATGTCAAGGGGTGTTCATTAGTCTGTTCAAAGTTTCTATGATCTGAAAGGTGGGGTAGCACGAGTTGGAAAGAGCTTCATAGGCCATAAAGGGTTTTAACTCTGTCCTGCATCCAGCAGGATGCCAGCTGGGTTTAGAGAAGGGAGGGTATTAGATTTGCATGTTAGAGGAGGCACTGGCAGATGACCAAAGGATGAATGAAGCTAAAATCTCTGCCTTTACTAAGAAGAATCTTCAAAAGGAAATAATGTATGTAGCATGTGGCCTTAATAAAAGGGAGAGTGAAGTTTGCTAAGAATGCTGTCAGTGCAAACAACAATTGCAATTAGTCCTTAGCAAGAGGTTTCGTGCACAGTGATGCAAGGTCTCGTAAGAGAAACGAGACTTGGTAAGTGACTTGAAGAAAAACAGCCGACACTGGCTCTGAGAGAACTGGCACATATAACCTTTAGAAATACTGGTTCATCAGGACACAGAACTAGGAAACATATGCTTATAAATGAGGGGCCCCTAGCCGGGCGTGGTGGCGCACGCCTTTAATCCCAGCACTCGGGAGGCTGAGGTAGGCGGAGCGTTGTGAGTTCGAGGCCGGCTTGGGCTACAACGCGAGCGCAAGGCCGGCCTGAGCTACATAGTGCGACCCTGCCTCAAAAAACCAGGGCCGGGAGTTTGGCTCAGTGGCTTAAGCGCCTGTGAGTTCAATCCCCGGTGCCGCAAAAAAAAAAAAAAAAAAAAAAAAATGAGGGGCCCCAAGCCTACAAACCTCTTTCCCCCAAATCTTACTGACCTCACTGGGAAAGAGTAGAAGAAAGGGTAGTGAGATCAGCAATTGGTTATTGCTGTAAAAGACTGAATTCATTAAGTCTCTTTAGCAAAAATCTCCTATTCCTCAAACTAGTAACAAATTTACCATAACCATCTCTATTTCTTTGTTTCCCTATTACATTGAAATGGAATCCAGCACCATAAGAGTTACTAGGTACATTAAACAATTTGGTACAACTTAACTGCTCCACAAATATAGCTACTTGAAAATTGTTCAATTACACAACTGAATGAATTATCACCTCATTTGCATGGACAAAAAAATCTATTAATGCTCAATTGAGCCAGAACCAGTTGTGAAACAGGTGAGAATTTATGGTTAGATACTCTGATTGAAGCTCTATTAATGTTCAAGACAGTTTTTTAATGAATTAAGCCCCAGCTCATTTGTGTGTTCCATCCCTTCAAATGCCTAATCGTGCCTAAATCACGCTATCCTTGAGTACTCACAGAGCCCTCGGGGTGCCCAAGGGCATCTGGGCTCGCTGTGCACTGGCCTGGGCTAACCCAAAGCCCTTCTCCTTTGGCTGTTTTCTCTCTGGTAGCAATGCGACTTCTGATATGATGATTAGTTATCATTAAATATAACAATTAGCTGTGCATTCAGAGCCTCATATCTGGCTCGGTAGTTTATCATGATTTGTGTCAGGCAAGCTCTGTCTCAACACAGTGAAAGGCAGAACAGCTGTGACTGGCTCAGGGATTTAAAGGATGGATTGTGGGGAGTGGGAGGAGAGAGAAGGGCTGGAGAGTCAGCCCCTTGACTCCGACAGCCTTTACTACAATCCTCACCACTCCATCCTCCCCCAAGCCCTTCTCTCAGTACCAGCTGGGGGCTGGTGTGCATATCTTACCGGGCATGGAGCACAGGTACTGTGTTTAATTCTGTGTCTTCACTACATTGTAAATTGCTAGAGAGTGGAGATCATCTGCTATATTTCTAGTGCCCTGCCTATTGTAGGGGCTCAATAAGTGTTTTCAAATTAAACAAGTGGGTGAAGTGAGTAATTGGATAGAAGAACCTGTAGTTAGGCTCTACATTTCCCTGATTATTTCTTACATGTATTCAGCAGCCTCAGACTTGGAAGAGTCAGTCTCTTCAACTCCTCAGCCAGTTCCTATGGGCTAGAATCTTCCTTGCCTATCTGAGCATTGAGTTCCAGGAATAATGGAGTGAAAGTGCATGAACCATGTGGGATCTAAAATGTGAAGTCAAATCCATAACATCAAAGTTAGCCTTGAGAATCTCTTTAGAAGAAAATCTGTCTCACATTGAGTTTAACCCAGGCAAGTTCTACTTCTGTGTAGTTAATGCATCACCTCTGAGCGCTTGGGGAAGTACTTTGCCTGCATTTAAAGGCCAGATTCTAAGTCTTTACATATTTAAACAGTGCCCAAGTTAGTGGGATACACAGCCTCTGAGCCCCAATCCTCAGCTCATCTTCAGGCCCCACAGACGCACTGAGTGTACTGTCATCTGCATCCTTAATTCACCACATTACTTTTGTGCTCAGTGTTCAGAGTTTAATTCTCTTAAATCAAATGTCTGTGTCAGATGTCCACTCTGTACAGCAGGCCCACCGTAAGATGAACAAATATGTGAAGGCTCCATTTTCATAAAAGGAAATTATAATCCACTTGGTCAAAAGAGATAGATAGATAGATAGATAGATAGATAGATAGATGATAGACAGATAGACAGACAGAGAGATACATACATACATACATACACACATACATACATTTATTTTTGCAGTATTGGGGATTATACCTAGGGTCTTCATGCAGAGCTACATTCCTATGCCTTTTTTTTTCTGAAGTTATTTTTATTTTGAATCAAGGTCTCTCTAGATTACTAAATTGCTCAGGCTGGGCTCCACCTTGCCATCCTCTTGCCTCCCAGAGTCCTGGTTGCAGGCATGTACCACCATGTCTGGCTGAGACACATACATTTTAAATCAAAGAGTCGATGAAAAATATGAGAGTGTCAGGTTAATCTGAATAACAAAAATTGGAATATATTAAAACAGTGATCTTATTGCAACTGAAATACATTTCTTTAAAGTGGCTATCACAGATATTGTCCCAATGAGACCCATACTATAGTTCTGAGCTGGAGAAATAAGAATGAGGATTCTGATCTTGCAGATGGAGAAGTCAAAGCTTGGGAAGTGTCTCTGCTGCATGCAGTTAGCAACAGTATTGCTAGAATTCACGTCCCCTGGGCTCAGCACAGCATTAGTTCTGCTGGTCCAGGTTACAGTCCATTTCTTTTAGAACCCCAGATATCTGACTCTGGATGCTTCTTTGAGAACCCAGTTGGAAGGAAGTTCACACACTGCAGTTTAGAGACTGTCTTATCTGCCAACAGTGGAAATTCCTAAGCTTCTATTATTAGCAGATGCTTGAGGAACCCTATCATCTCCTGCGCTGCCATCATTCTCACTTTTTGCTCATCCCTTCCTTACCTTGCTCAACTGAGCAAAGAGACACAGTGTGGGTGATAACCTTGGCTGCTGTGACTGACACCTGCCCTCTCAGGCGTGCCACGGCACACCCAACAGCCACTGCTGCCCGGAGGGGAGATGGATGCTCTGGCCTTCCAGTGTGGGAAATGGTCCACTTCCCCTGCTGGAGCATTCGGGGAAAGCAGGAGGGCTGCACAGATGGGGTCCCAGAGCCAAAGACCAATGCAGCTGTCCCCATCAGTGGGGCATGAGAAATGGCTCCACAAACTTTCCGGCTCTTGCATGTGAAAGACCATAGAAAGGACTGGTGAAGTAGGCTAAGGTTCCCTGAGTTTCTCCATTGGTGGTGCCCAGAACATGGGGCTCACTGGTGGGTTCCACTAAGTCACTGGATGAAGAAGACTGGAATCCAGCTTTCTAATTTTCCCCCTCAGGTCATGCACACAAGTTCTAGGTCAGGAGAATTGCACTGGTTCTGATATTTTTATTTGGTATTTCAGATTCAGCCTGATAATTGGCTTGGGTCTCCAATGGGAGAGCTTCTTCCTTCTTTTTTTCTTCTCTTTCTTCCTTTTTTCTTTCCTTTCTTCGTCTCCTCACCTTCTTCCTCTTCCTCTTCCACTTCTCTTTTCCTTCTCCTTCTCTTTCTTCTTTTCTGGTTCCTGGAGCTTGAACCCAGGGGTGCTAACCACTGAGTTGCATTCCCAGATTATTTTATTTTTTATTTTGTTACAGAGCCTTGCTAAACTGCCTAGGCTGGCATCCAACTTGCAATCCTCCTGCCTCAGCCTCCAGAGTAGCTTTGCAAGTACATCTGGTCCACAGGTCATTCTCCACTTGTTTTCAACCAGAATTAACTGGGCACCATCAGCACTGCAGACACTGTCCTGGGTAGTGGCGATGCATCAGGAGGCAGTGTTACCTACTAGCTGTGAAAACTTGGACAAGTTATTCAAACCATCTTTGCCTCAGTTTTCACATCTGGAACATCACAATGACCATAATGGTGCCTACGTCATGGGTCACTGTCAGAATTAAATGCTCATAAAACATTATAGTGCTCCTGGTGTGCAGTAAGAGTGCGATGAGATGCTACGATTATGCTCACGTTGTGAAATCACCCTTATGTGGAACTTGCATGCACATCCGGCTAACTACAGAAAAACCACAATATAAATATTAGAAACTACTTTCTCCTTTTCCCTCTGGTTCAGCAAGTTCATAAATAAGGAACCTTTATTCACTTGGAAAGACCAAGAAACAATTCCCACACCTCTTTATTTATTGTTCATCACAGGAGGTCTGCCTGGTGAGGAAGGTCTGTGTGACCCAGGGCATGTACAGCCCGACCCTGGGTCTCTTTCCACCCACGGGCCACACCTGTCCCTCTCCCTTGAGTCATGTGGCTGTGGGTTGGGGATGGCTCTGGTGTCCAACAGGAAGCTGCTATTCCTAAGGCCCAGGTCTATTGGTAGAGGAGTTATCTTCCTGTTCAACCAGGAATAAGGAGACAGAGTTTTAATTCCTAATCATACTTTTGTATCCCTTTGACAGTTGGTTCAGAATCAAGAAGGAAGAGATTTTGGGTTCAGACACTGAACCCAAAGGAAGATAAACTGGAAAGGGCAAAGGGAAACAAAGCCACCTGGTTTCTATCCAGTCCTCAAACAGTTTTGCCCTTTTGTCCAACAGGGAATAACTGCGGTGGACAGAAGAAGAGACCAGCCACAGTGGCTTGCTGCCCAGAGGTTCAGATTGAGCCAGGGATGTAATATTCTGTTCCCCATTCAGAGAAGAGATGCTCAGAATCCATGTCTCAAACCTGCAGGGCGAGAGCCAGTTCTGAACCTAGGGCTAGCAACCCCAGTGGGGTCCCACACAGCCATTTCTCCCAGAGTGACCTGCACATAACCAGCCTGGAAGACTTAATTTATGAATGCTTCCAGTTTGGACTGTGCAGAAAATAATAACCAGTTCTGGAAATTTCCATAATTAAAAATGAAAATGCCACTGGCCAGGGAAGAAAACTGCTAAGAGAAGAATAAGAGAAAGCGAGAACACCTAAAACCTTATAAAGGGGGATGTCTTTTCCCGGTGATGTGATGTTATGAGCTCACTTTCTCTGCATCCTAACAGCCATTAAAATGTATAAAAATGAATGTTTTTAGAGCAGTAATACAAAGAATTATCATTGCTGCTGTTGCCTGGCAACCTGGTTATTTTATTTCTAAACAGGGAATGCTAAAAACGGGTATCTGGAGTTTGTGCAAATAGTTCTAAATTGATGTTCCTCCTATAAATCAGGAGGAGATAATCCAGCGTTAATGTACATTTAAAGGAAGTTAAATATGCATGTGTGTGTCTTTCTTTTTTCTCTCTCATACACAAAGACATTTGCACAGGCTTTCACCCCATTTCATACTATCTTAAGTAAATCTGGGGAACTAATATTCCTTTGCATTTTCTGGCAAACATCTATTCAGTTTCATGGTACATGCGAATAAATCTGCATTCAAGCCCAGAGCAACAAGCCTCTGGGAGCTGGAATGCTGTATCTCTGAGCAATCCTGAGCCACTTGCTCCAGCTTTCCAGAGCTTGAGTGAGGTCCTGTCCTGAGAAAGCAGGGGATCCCAAGATCTCCAGGGTTGCTGCTGCAGGAAGGGCTTGCCCAGGCAAGGCAGAGATACAGAACAGTCCTGGAAAGTCCTCTTAGAAAGTCCTGAAAGTCCTGAATTTTGGGCCTGCACTTGCAGGTGTTACCCACAGGCTCCAGCCCCCCACTGCCTCTCCAGAGAAGAGGTGTTAACATTTTGGAGAAGCTGCTCAGGTGTATAAAACACCATTTGTTCCGAGTCATTGACTTGCATTTGCATTTCTAGCGCTACCTGCTGGTTTGAATGTACTGCTGTGTTCACATGCTGCAGGTTCTGAGAAAGGATTTGGTTTCCCACCCGTCACCAGGGCCTTAGGAGGAGAAGCAGCCCCGTCCCTGCATACTCTGGGAAAGGGCATTCTTGTCACTTTGGCAGGACAGAGGCTTCTGCAGGGAGCGATGCCTGTGGCTTTTGAGCGCAGACTGAAGCTCCTGAGAACAGATGCCTCAGGCTCTCCCTGCTCCCTGCAGTCACCCATCCAGGGAGAGGAGGAGTGAAGTC